>JAMQGT020003084.1:0-65787 GCA_024447675.2 Pterophyllum scalare | reverse complement strand
TGCTGTCAATGGTCCAGATCCACTTTTCAAAAAGCCAGCAAATATAGCTCATTTGCCTTTGCTCTGCAACAAAGACTTGGCTTGTAGACTTCTCAAAAGGCTAATAAAGTTACACGACTGATGTTTGTCCATTATGCAGTAAAAGGTGGTCTGACATGTAGAATAATAATAATAATAATAATAATAATAATAATCTGGCATATAGCACCATTTGTGACGAACCTGCCATCAGCTTCATCTTGCCCGTCCACATCAAATCGTAACCTCTTCAGTGGCTTTGGGATGGCGCCATGATCCAGGGTCCTCTTTAGGGATCGATCACTGCTGTTGACCATCTGGTTAATCCTCTGGAAGCGATTTGAGGGCTGCAGATAAAAACAAAGCAGAAGTGATAGTGAGCAAGGAAAAATAACTGGCACTACAGCTGCTGAGAGATCAAAACAGTCCTTTGTTATACTACAGAGCAAAAATGTCTTGGTGCATGCTCAATAATCCAGGTAAGGACATCCCAGAAAGTTATTTCTGCTCATTTGGATGCAGCATTTTCAGTGGGAGAAAACTGAAAACACTGCATCCAGATTAAAAGAATCAACTTTCTGGCACTACAGAGCAAACTAAAGAGGCACATACCCCAAATGATTCGCCGATGGATACCAGCATTCTGCAAGGGCAAAAAAAAACCCCAATAAAAAAACATGAAAAACAAAAAGACCTTCATTTAAAATCATTCTAAAATATCACACTACTTCTCAAGTAGAGCTGAATGACATCTTCACTACTGCCAAATCAACTGACAATATAGATCCAGGACCTACCTGGAGCGAGGTGTCATGATACTGGGGGACATGCGTGTGCTTTTCAGAGGAGAGATGTACACATTGTTGCTACCGGGCACACGTAGAGGTGAATTAGGGAATTTGTAGGGGCTGCACGGTATTTGTGGGATTGGCGAGAGTGTAGGAGGCTAGAAAAGAAAACAGCAGAAACAGTGAGAGGAACTAGCAGGAAAAAAATATTTTTCTGACTGTATGTGCATTAAAATCCCATTGTCACCACTGGCTACAGGAGAGGTATCTCACCCTGGTAGAAGCATACTGCAGGATGTTGGTTTTCAGCTTCTGCATAAACACTTGGTTGTAGAAGACAATGATGGAGTCGTAGTGGCCCTCAGTGATCAACACATGCTTGAAGGTCTGAAACATACAAAGTGTTTTGTCACATGAAACTTGTTTACATCAACAGAACTTCAGCCTACTCAGTGAGTTTTATGGAAGTTGCAAACGGCTGAGTTACCTCTTGGCTGGTGTTGGCCATGTTCTTATATGCTGTGACAATTGTCTTGAAGCGCAGATCAACACTCTTCACTTTACATATGGCATACATGGCGGACATCATCAACTACAGGAACAACAGGACACATTTAGAAAAGGAAAAATAAATAAATTAATTAAAAAAAACAAGAAAAGTTGAGGGCAATTAAAGGGAATGAGAAAGTGATGGACAGATACAAATAGTAACATAATTTCAGGTTACCTGGTCGAGGTGACGGTCTCTCATCAGCTCGTACTCATGCTGCAGTGTGTGTTGGAACAGAGTCCATATTATGGGCTCAAAATCAGGGTGGGAGGACAGCAAGTACGAGCAGAGCATTTTCAGCCTTGTATAGGCCAGGCGGTATACTACAGACAGACAAAACCAAAGAGACTGTTGGAGCGGCAGCAATACACACAGGAACCACAGATGTAAAGTGTCCAGAGTGATAAAAAAAATCTTAATTTAAAAAAAAAAAAAAGTTCTAAAATGAACAATTTTATTTAATGAAAATAATAAAACTTTAATGAACTCAATAAAACCTGACTGATTTGTGCATTAATTAAAAATAAACTGAAGTAACATTTAATAAACATTTTATATACATTTTCTCCTACCAATTTCAAGGTGATTCACCCCATCATTTACTCCATCCACCACTACAACATTGAAGTAGGGGCAGCAGTACCACCATTTATCAAAAATAAGTGAGAACTCTACCAAGGACTTACATTTTTTATAGAAAAGGCTGAGAGAGTTGGACTTTGGGTGTCGTGGAGCTTGGCTGGCAGCCTGTGAGGCAGCTTGAGAGGATGTTTGAGAGCTGGATTCGGGAGGCAATACACGATGGCCCGGGCGCATGGGGGACAGGTATCTGTACAAGCAGCACAGGAACCAGTTTGATGTATCAATAAGCACAAAACTTAAATAGATGGGTAAGATAAAAGATGATCTTCAAACCTATAAAGGGGGGAGGGGAGTGGCTCATGGTGAGTACAAGTTGTGGAATTTAACTCAATGTTACTGATGCTTATCTATGACATATTACAAGTGATGACAGCACTGTTGTTTTGATTAGTCACAGCAGTTTTACAGCTGCTTAAAAAAATCTTAGCTGCTGCATGCCAGCAGGTGAAAGATCAAAAGTTACGGGATGACTTACAGGTCAGCTGCGGTGTGGTTGTGCTGCAGTGGTTGGCTGAAATTGGCTGGGGTCTCCACCTGCTCTGCTCCTCCGCTCTCATGCTCCTGTTTCAGAAGCTCAAACAGTGGGGAGCCCTGCAGAGAGGCCAACACAATTACTTACATTTAAGCATTATCATCTATATCCTGTCAGACATCACAAGATATAATGTCCTTTCACTCAAATCAGTGCAATCTAGCAGCAATTTTAAGGGTGCAATTTTAACTGACAATCCTATAATAATGTAATAAATCAGTCATATGAGTCTTAAGATCATGTCTTGATCAGTTGATTAGTTCCTTTTTGTCCTTTGCTGAGAGATCACCTAAAACACATACAGAACAAGTGGAGAAATGACGTTAGAGGTATTTTACATGTTGAATTTCCCTTGCAAAACAGTCAACTGATAAGTAAAATCTATGGATTGATAATAAATCTGTTCCTCATTTTATGTTGACCTAAGGACACACCCTACAGAATCCCGTCTGACTCTAACGAGTCAATGAAATGACCTTAAACTGTAAACGAACAGTAGCTTCAATTCAAAATTATATTTCCTCTAAATACCAAAAAAAGGGAAGAAAAATATATGTTGAATTTAAATTAAGATGAACAGATTTCATCAACATGCACACTGAAGAAAAAAAAGCCGATATGACCTCACACGGGGAAGTGAGGAGTGGTTTACAACTCAGCAGTTCATACAGTAACTGCAAGTATTGACATGCTTATGGTGTATTCATGCATCGTGCTTGCCACACCCTGCTTACGCCTCCAACATTTCAAAAGTACACTTTGATAATAGCATTCAGTGACACGTATCAACGTTTACAGCTGATTATTACGTGTAGTAAAGTCACTGCAGAATACTTCTATATTCAACTACAGATTTAAGTTCCTATTTGTTTAAAACTTGGACTTTACCAAATGACATTAGTAATAGTATTAAAACATAAAATATGCTACACACTGTGTTACGAAATAAATAAAATCTCCTGGTAAAATCTTTGATGATATAAAGACACCTATGATAACACACAAAGAAGATATTCTTACTGAAATGTAAAAATGACAGAACATATCTATTTCTCACAATTGTCTCATTGTTTCATTATTCAGATATTTTTATTTGAAAAAAGCAAAAGCAGCTCTGGGAGGACTTTGGCCCTGGTGATGGCTCCTCCCTGTGTTTCGACAGCCTATTTTGTTCCGCGTGTCAGAGCCTCTGTCTGCTGGCTGTGGTGAGGTTTCTGATTTATGATCTAGCAGGAGCAGAGTAATGATCGGGACGTGCTCACTCTTCTTCAAGAACACAGAGAAGAACAAGTCAAGTGGAGACCCACTCAAGCGTTGACAGAGCTAAGGAAAAGCACGGCTCTTCTTTTTCTCTTTTTTAAGGGGATAAATATTTCATTGTGAAGACGACTGAAAACACTGAAAACTCCACTTTCATGAGCATAGCTGGATAAACAGGACAGCTGCCACAGAAGGACAAACAGATGGAAAGGACTGTGGATGGAAAGGACTGTGGATGGCAATGACGGTCTATTGAGTTGCTGTATTCCTACCTTTCTTAAGAATTTCATAATATAGAAATCAGAAAAACTGAGAATAAGGAGAAGCCTTTTCACGGTTTTCACCGAACGTGCATTCTGGTTTAAAGATGGATAATAACATGACCTGCAACAAGAATGATGACTTCAAATATGATCTCTACAGCTCAGTTTTCAGCCTGGTGTTTGTAGTTGGACTTTTCTTCAACTTGGTGGCTGTATACATTTTTGGCTGTACACTGAAGATACGGAACGAGACCACGACATACATGATGAACCTTGTTGTTTCAGACTCTCTCTTTGTCCTCAGCCTGCCTTTTCGGATTGTATACTTCATCAAACGTGACTGGCTCTTTGGAAGTGCGCTTTGCAAGATCTCCGTGGCCCTGTTCTACACCAACATGTACGGCAGCATCCTCTTCCTCACCTGTATCAGTGTTGACCGTTTTCTGGCCATTGTGTATCCTTTTCGGTCCCAAACAATTCGTACTAGGAGAAATGCCAAATTGGGCTGCCTGGCAGTGTGGGTGATCATTCTTTCTGGAGGTATAACCACTGGGATCCTTTTGGACACCACTTCACCGAAAAACGACGACTCAAAGAACTCAACTTCAAACTTTTGTTTTGAAAACTACTCAAGAAAACAGTGGGAGGCTAAGCTGTCATGGGTGGTGATGTTTATTGAGACTGCAGGCTTCATTATCCCATTGTTGCTGAATGTGTTCTGCTCTGTCATGGTGCTAAGGACACTGAGGAACCCTCAAACCATCAGCCGCGGAGGGAACCTCAACAAGAGGAAAGTCCTGAGGATGGTCGTTGTACATCTGCTCATCTTCTGCTTCTGTTTCATTCCTTATAATGTGAATCTCATCTTCTACACCTTGGTCCGCTCCAAAATCCTAAATGGATGCTATGCAGAACATGTGGTAAGAACCATCTACCCCATTGCTCTGTGCATAGCGGTGACCAACTGCTGCTTTGATCCAGTCATCTATTACTTCACTTCAGAGACGATTAAGAGCTCCATTAAACGAAAGTCTACAGTATGGCACAATGGTGCCAAGCTATTTGAAAGACTACAGATGGACAGCACGCCAAGCAGTCCAAGTACGATGACCAAGAGCCTGACACTGAAGAGTACGAGATCCAAAATATTTGACAATGAGTCCACAATCTAATGACAACTCAAAAATGTTGCATAATTTAGACTTCAGTGAGCATGGCTGGTAAAACTTGATTTCAAGCAGAGGACATAAGTGAAAGCAGAGTGGCTTTGAAAGACAAAATAAACAAAATGGTTACTAAGGAGTCACTCTCACCTACTGGACACAGCAGAGACTTTAGATCGGAACTTAAAGACAATGATTCAGTCAACAGAGTGAACCAGGACAAAGACAAATTTCAAAATAGGTGTGTAGGCTTTTGCACAAAAAACATTGTAATTCAAGTCTTCTTTCACAGAGAAGACTCTCCTTCAGAAAAAGTCTGCTTTGGCAGTGTTGAGCCAGTATTACAACTCCTTACATCTACTGCCCTGTATCGTTTCATAGTATCTGTGTTATCTGTATTGAGGTTTTTAAGCACTTTTTAGAGTGATGTGTCCTGTAACAGATTTGAACTCTAAATTCTGAACTTGAATTAAAATTTTTTTTTTTTTTTACATTTTTAAGTGTTGTGCATAGAATTCAAATTTGTGATGGGTTTAGAAACACTTGGCATTAGCACTGTATAATTTTATTCATGTGGCTTTCACCGTGCCCAGCTACATAAGTTGTCTAGACTGGTTAGTCATGAGTACTAACAAGCATTCTGGTTGGGCTGTGACTGAACAATACATTTATAAAATTTGAATATGTGCATGACATGTGCGGGCAATAAATGAGGACTGTACAAACAAAGCTAACGGCCACTAGGCTGGACACTTCCGTGGAAAAATTAGAGTGGGTAAAAACATAAAAGTGGGTCAAAATGTTAACATCTCTGCATATAAAACAACACAAGGACAGTAAAAAAATAAATCTGCACACAATCCAGGTTTCCAAGTTACTAAAAATTTGATGGAAATCCCAAAAACCCCATTTAAACCTGATCCAGGCTCACAATGTGTGAAAACACAGCTCGCAGTGCAACAGATGAGAAATATTTGCTCTTTCCTATAAATGCCGTGTGATGCAAGACCAGGCACTGCCGCATAACTGACAAGAGCCTCTGCCTCAGGGACTGCACTGACATGAGTATACTCATCACCTAACCAGCTAAGACGAGCAACAACTTGCCTCTTCACGGAAAAGGGGTCACTTTAGAAAGAAATAGAGCAGAGGGGTTTGAATCATACCATGGTATATGATGATCTACTTCATCAAAAAATAAAATCTTACACAGATCACGGGAAAATGCTACCAGTTAGAGCACAAGAACATATAAATACAAAGAATAAAACTTTGTATGCAATAACCGGGTTTATTGTATTAAACCGTAAAAATATTCATTGTTTTTCCTAAGAGCTCCTCTTCAAAGCCTGACACACAAGTTGCCCTGCTGTGCATTTACAGCCCCTCGTTTCAGTTAATTATTGCTTCTGCTTTATGAGCGACAGTTAATGATTAATTGTAATTACTCACGTACATTTATAGCCAGGTGTTGTAAATATGAATCCTACCAGGTAGGTTACAAAAGAATCTGACAATCTGTAAACTAAGCTAGAGATTAGAACTTTTACATCTCTCTAAAAAAAAAAAAAAGGTAATCAGTTAGCTATAAATTAGAGGTTATAAGAGGAGAGAAGGGTGGGAGCAGAATAAAGAGACAGACCCTGACCGATGGGTACCTTCAACTGATTTAATCAGCGGCAGATTCACGATTACAGCGTCCTAACAAGTTAGCTGAACACCAGCCGACTGGGAAAATACCTTTTTCAGACTGTATTGATCCTGCTACTGGTGAGTAATTAAGTTTTACTTTTAAACATTCTCTTCAGTTGTGCCAGCTGTACTTAAAAATCAAGCTGTACACAGAGTACATAATGGATAAAATATTAGGATACAGTTTTTCTAAATTAAACATATCAATTGATCAGAACTTAAAAGAATTTTATTTCTTTTGTAGGAGTTTACTTTAAATTATTCTATTTATGGTTATTTTGTGACTGAAAAAAGTTGTTTATTGAAGAAAAAAAAAGGAAAAAACATCATGATGACAGTCAGACCCTGCCGTTACTGCCGGAAGATGCTTACCTAATTGCCTGTGCAGTGCAAACTTAAATTATAAAATCTCAATAAAAAATGATTGATTTTATGGGTTCCACTAAATGTGTATTTAATGTGTAAATGTAATGAAATAACCACAGTGAGGTGCTTCTTCTGTTCGCTTTCTGCATATAATGACACCAAATGTTTGCTTGCTTTACGAGCAGGAAGCTGCAGGTAAAAATTTATTGGCAGAATTCATCTGTTCTCTATATAAAACAGCAGAATGTCATCTTTGCAAATTTACACTACAATAAAAAACTGACATTTTGCTTGATTAAGTTTTAACTTACTACAGGTTTAACTGCTCCAGCAGGTTTTCCATCATCATCATCATCATCATCACCATCATCGGCTTACTTCAACCAGCCTAATCCTCCTCCAGATATAAGACCATAATAATTTGACGAGTTGGGAGCAGCAAAATCATTTTGAGATATGGAGCAGTGGAATATGACTGTTTTGACAGCCAAGCCAGTCTCACTTTTGTCAAACTGTACTGTGGATACAAGCTACCGCTTCACCTTCTACAAAGTGTCCTACAGTGTTATCTTCCTGCTGGGATTGGCCACCAACAGCTTGGTTCTACGCAGACTGTGTCTATCTCCCTGTACCATCAACAACACAGCCATTTACAAGGCTAATCTATCAACTACCGACTTGTTTTTTGTCATTTCCCTACCTCTGAGAATCTACTACTACCACCAACAGGCTCAAGCCTCGTCCTCCAAGACAGGGGACACCTCCAGCTGGACTCCTGGGGTAGCTTACTGCCAGATCACTTTCACTCTCAAATACATCAGCCTATATGGGGGAATCTTCTTCCTGGTGTGCATTGCTGTGGACCGTTACTTTGCTGTAGTGCACCCCCTGGTATCGACACTGCGCAGGCTGCGTGCTGCACAGGTGGTCAGTGGAGGGATCTGGTGCCTGGTCCTGGGACTCAGTGCGAGTCTGCTTGCGCTACGGTCAGAGGCCGCTCACCAAAACAAGCCCTGCCTGCTGGATCCGTCCTCACAACACCACCGCACCATCATCCTGGTATTCCTGGGCATAGTGCTGGGGTCATTTCTGCTGCCCACTCTTCTACTCCTCTACAGCTACTGCAGCGTGCTGAGAGTTCTTAGCAAGCCGAGACACCGTTGCCGCGGCAAACGCCACAGCCGTCAGCACACTCTCAGGGTTATTTACTCGGTGCTGGCTGTGTTTCTCCTGTGCTTTTCCCCCTATCACATCAACCTGCTGGGATATACACTCACACACTTGAAGCTGCTGTCCCATTGTGGCCTGGCCAAGGTGACGAAGGTTATGCATCCTGTGGTGCTTTCTTTAGCCAGTTTCAACTGCTGCCTCAACCCACTCATCTACTATTTCTCCAGCAGCCCAGTGAACAGGGAGGTGGCCGGTGGTGGAGGAAATGGCAGCCAGTGACACAGATCATTTCACAAGTACTGTAAGACCCCTTTAATAAAAGAGCACTAGACTGCTTTGCTGTATTTTTGTCAGTTTGCATGAAGTACTCCATTACTTCTACTCCTTCCACTGCAGTGAACTATAAAAAAAAAGTTTTGTGCAGTAAAAATGGAATCTGTTGCACAAATTTGCTATTCTCAGTTTTCAGGTTCAGTGTCATGCTAAAAAGAACTGTAAAATTATTTTCTTCAGTTTATTTTGGCAATGTAACTTCCATATGTTTGTGAAATGCTGACATGGAATGAGATTAAGTAGGGAATGTAGTATTTATGCAGAATCTGCCTCCTTTTTTATAATTATTGTAATTATTATTATTATTATTATTATTATTAATGTACTCTTGAACAGTGATAATAATCTTATTTCTCCTCTTATTGGACCATTAAATCCTAAATGAGGAATATCCAAAGATTCTTTATGCTGTGTATGCATTACCATTCTACTCTCATAGCAATGAGAGATAAAACTGACCGTCCTCCATGCAAGTCTCTCCATGATGAGGTTCTCGCAGGTCTCCAGATGCTTGACAACATCTTTGCTCAGTGTGGGGTCGGCCTTGATGAAGCTCTCGATGACTTTGTAGAAGTCAAAGGCGGCGAGGTTGAATACATTTAGTATCCAGGGGAAACATACGTCTGTCTCGGCCGAGTCGCCTCCTCCGTGGTTGTACCCTCCATTTTTGAAACTGCTCTCTAAACATGTGGATCAAAGAACAACATTATAGTTGGTCACACAAAAAAAATGAATTCAACTCCATTTTATTACTGATAATAGATTTTTTTTAAATCAGCTCTTTAAGAAGTATTATGTATTATTATTATTATCATTAATTTGGATTTAATTTGTAAAATTATAGGACATACCTCCATATGTTGCCATGACTACCTCCAAAGCACAGGCTAAAAGTGATGTGTGGAATGTGGAGTCATTGAGGAGTTTACTGGAAAGACATAAAAAAAAAGAAAAAGGGAAAGGCATCAAATGACTCAGCTCAATGGAAGAAAGCCTCATTGCACATCAAAACAATACAAAGCATGCATGTAATTCCAGTAAAAGGGACTGGATTCATAATTCCCAGTATTCTGATAAAAGTGGGAAAAAAAACATACTTGAAATTTTGCACAGACAGGCGTTTCTCCTCCTATTTAAAAAAAAAAAAGAAGTGACATTTATTTTTCTATTGTGTTGTTTTGTAGAAAAACTAAAAGTTGTAATCGGAAGAAAGAAAACTCTTGGATAATATTGCAACTGACATCAATAACATCTAATCAGATTTGCAATCAGAGGTGAGCATCCAAAGTTTGAAGAAAAAAAAAAAAAGTTAAATTCTTAAAATAAAAAGCTGTACCGATTTCAACATTTCCTCCATAACTCTGTAATACAGTCTGACACCAAGGGTAAATCTCTGAAAGACAAAAGAAATTTAAATCAGACAAAAACAAAATAATCTGAGGGCGCAATGTAGTGCCACTGCTCCTCCTCTTCCTCTTCATACCTGCCTGCCATACACTACACAGTGTGGCCCAACTGCCTGACCAAATGTTTGACTGAACACCTGTCCAAGCGTCTCCAAGCGCTTCTGCACATCCTGCGTCGGGTCCACAGTGCAATGCTGATCACAGGATAGAGGATGAAAAAAAAATAGATGTGTATGTGAAAATCTGCAGTTTTATGGTTTAAATAGTGGCAAAATTTCTAGAGACCCACTTTGAAATATGTAAGCAAGTTAGCAGATGGCTGGTCCCCACTGGAAGTGAGATCACCCCTTAACAGTTGAATGGAGGTCATGGCAGCTCTGATGGGAGAATAGAAAAATAAAGCGATAAGACAAAGACAAGGACAAACTAGTAAGACAAAAAAAAAAAAAAACAAAGAAAAAAAAAGTTCCCAAAGCACCACTGAGCAGGTGCCAGCATTCAGCTGTCAGTGAACAAGTGTGTGAAGTTTGATGGGTTTAGCTTGAATGTTATGCATCTATGGTGTGAATTTGAACATCCCAGGTCACATCGTTTTCAAATTATGGCCAACGTTAAACCTTCTGTGGATCCGACACCGCCAAGGCTGTGACAATATCTGGACTTTTCTCGAAACAGCCGAGCTAACAAATGATTCTGGAAGCCCATAACTGAAAATGCTAAATTATATTACCTTTTTATATCAACTGTACCATCTGTATTGACAACAACTTTTTTTAATTAAGTAAGCTTGTAATGTGTATCTTATAGAAATAATAAACAGACGTTACAGAAACTCATAAATGCACCAGTTGAGAGCTAAGCAGCTAAACACTATATTTGCTGTAGACTAAAAAAAAAGGCACTGCTGAAAGCAAACATGAGACCTCTGAGCTTCCCCTCAAGATGAATAATGACAGAAACAGTCAGTGAGGAACTGCGAAGTGCCCACCTGATAGGTGTCTGAGGAGGGATGACTAATCCATCTTCGTCTGATAGGTTCTTCTTTGTGTTCTCTCCACTTGTGGTCTGAATGCAGGAGAAGATTATGAAACATTTTCTTCAAATCATTTTAAGAAAGCATCTACACATTGTATATTTAAGAAAAGAAAAAAAGAAAAAGGTATTACATCTCGACTTTGGGTGCAAGAACGGTTTCATCTCCATCAAAAAACATCCGTCCATCAATGTCTCTACTCTTGAGGTAATGTTCTTCATATTGTTGGTCGAAATCATTCACCTGGGTTGAAGATTACAAAAAGCAAAAAGTAGCTCGCGGTGAGGCAGAACCCAACACACACAGTTAAACAAAGATTGAACAGGCTGAGAGCCTCAACCAAAAGCCATATTTAAAAGATTTTATAAACTAAATGGATGATTATTATTTGGTTTTAATGTGAATACTACATCTGAGTTAAAAAAAAAATTAAAAAAATAGGTGATTGAAAGAGAACACGCAAGGCAAGGCTTTGCTTTTTCAACAACTGGATCAGAACAACGACACAATAAATAACCAAGCCTGAAAACTCATCAAAATCTTTATGTTTTTTCCAAGTAACCCAGGCCTTTTGATGGTATGTCAACATGGCAACACATTATTTACTAAAATGCACACCATCTGCTCGTCACCATGTCCAGTGTGTCACTGACAGCAAACAGTAGCATCCTGTCTCCCGTTTTCATACCTGCCTCTGCATTAAAGTGACACACTACAAAGGCTCTCCCTGCTGCTCCCGAGGGAACATTTACAAAATATGTGAAAAACACACATGTATAAGAAGCAAACAGCACAAAAAAAACCTGTTGCACACTCAAATGCTCTACAATGGCAGAAGCAGGCAGGAAAATATAATGAATGGAAACTCCAAGTGCATTTAAAACCAAATAGTGGTGCAGCTGTCCTGATAATGACGCCCTACCCGAGGAAAATCTGGGCTTCTTGAAAGATCCATTGACTCTAGGAAAGCCATGAAACTGGTCTGGTAAACGTTCTTCACCTGGAAATACAATTTGCATTAAAAAAACAAAACACAAATTTTGAATTGTGTATGTATGACGACTCTAATGCCTCTTTTCCACTAGTACCTACTCAGCGCAGCTCGACATGAGTCGGCACGGTCTTGTTTTGTTTGCATTACAATTGAGTTCCACCTCATTGTGAGTAGAGTCGATATAGCAACTCAAGTAGTAGTCTCTTGACATAGTATGTATGAGATTCAAAGTGTGTTAGTTTTTGTCTACACTGCTGTGTTGTGCGATGGTACCCGTGAACATTCATTAGCTTGGAGACTTCATGATAAACCCTAGCTGAGTGGGTACTAAAAAAGTACCAGGTACCAGGACCTAATGGAAAAGCCTACAAACCATTCTGAGTCGAGCTGCGCTGAGCAGGTACTAGTGGAAACGCGGCCTAAGAACTTTTTTTTTTTTAATGTTCACACCTCTTCTGCATTGCATTCATTCTCTTTGCATAAGGTTTCAAGAAGCTGCACATCAACCTCTGGTTCCACAGCTCGGGATTTAGTTTTGCTGTGGTTACGACGAGATGTTCGCGTTGGAGGGCTCTGAACTTTGCTGATGGCTGATTCTGAGAAAAAAGAAAACCTCTAAGAGCCATAAAATAAACCTTTCATGACCAAAAAAAGGCTAATTATATGACTTAACATTTACTTATTGTACAAAGTGAGGCCATAAATATTTTAAAAACAAAGAAGATGTAAATTAAATGCTATTCAAGCTTACTATAAAGAGGCTGCAGATGGTCTGGAGAGCAGTGCTTGATGATCAACTCCAGAGTACAAAGAAGCAGCTGGAATGATATGACCAGGTCATCTTCCATCTGTAAGGCCCTTCCTGCAGACCGCAGAGATGCAGCACATGAGACGCATCATCGCAACAATACCAATGCCAGCTAGAAACAACAAAACTTAAACTGCGAGGGAAAAAAAAAAGACTTTCCAATTCATCTGATATCTGCAGAGGAGCACAAAGGAGGAAGGGAGGATGAAAAGAAGATGATCAAGTAACATAAGATTAACCAACCTTTGGCCAAAAGAAACATTGTCCAGCAAGTCCGCATGGTTTCCCTCTCCCTTGAAAATGATACACTGAACAATTAACCATGCAGCAGCTTCACATCTTTCATAACAAACACAAAACTACTAACAGACCAGACTGTAAAGATAATGATACATTTCCCACATGTGGTAGATAAATCTTTAACTTACTTGCCATCAGAAGTCAGATCGAAAATATTCTTGCAAGTTCTGAAACAAAACAGTTTGCTTTCTTAAAATTACATTCAGGCAACAAAGAGTTTTACATTAATCAAACAGCTGTAATCTACTTACTTCTCAAACCTCTGGTAAAGAGCCAGGATCACATCATACTTCTTCTCAAGTCGTGACAGTGCTGAGTTCACCTTGGTGCTTATCGTATCCAAGTTCACATCCAACTTCCTTACCAGACCTATAAACTGTTTGACACTACAAAAGAAAAGACTGGCATTGAAGTAACTTCTAGTAACATCCATCCATCTTCTTAACAACTCATCCAATTGAGAATTGCAGAGGAGCTGAAGTCTATCCCTGAACTGGTTTCCAATCCATCAAAGGGCTAACACATAAAAATAGACGACAACTCTTGCTCAAATCTACTCCTGCAGCTGGAGTACCAGGAGGATACACGAGTGAGTCAACACCCTGCTCAAGGCTCAAGCCATCTATTACCCAACAAAGTTTCAAATTCACCAATATCGCATGCAAACAGTTGCACTCTGAAATTATTTTTAGCCAATGAGCCACAGAAAGAACTTACCTCAGACTGACTGCTTTCAGAACCTGGGTCAAAGTGAAGCAGGTGGCATCCATGTCTGTCACAGTCACAAACAGACAAGCACCCCACAGCCTCTTCTGACTGTCCTGAAACAAAATTTAAAAGAAGCGTTAGAAAAGGCTCGTATAACATCTGTTCTCCTTATGTTAGGGATGGAAGAGCAAGTGCTTTTCAGTAGATGATAAAGCCATTCCATTTCTTGAAGCACTTTTCAAATTCTTATTTTTTCTGCAAACAAATCTAATCCTGGGATCGTACGTGGCTGCTGATTCCACCAATAATGCAAGGTGGATACTGCAGTCTGCCTTTGATGTTGTTCAGTTATATTTAACTCAACTTAAGCTGGTGTTAAATGCAGGCAAATCCAAGTTCATGCTATTCTCATATGGCAAAGAGTTGTTGTTTACGCTTCCTAAAATCAAAACATTCAAGGGGCTGAAAATGAAATGGTCACAGTATCAGGGTATCATTATAGATCAGAATTTATGTCCAAGCTGAAAATTAAGCTAAGTTTCTTTATTAGGAATAAATCTTGTTTCTATCCAGCTGAGTAAACACTTGAGCTCTGCAACTTTTTTACCTTAATTGGATTATGATGATTTGCTTTGTATGAATGTACCAGGGAGCTTGTATCCTGTCTATCATTGTGCTTTATGTTTTATTACTGGCTGTGGAAATCATGTACATCACTGTTTTCTGTATGCTGCTGCTAAATGGCCATCTCTGTATATCCAGAGACTTTCCCATTGGTTGGTTTGCATCTATAAATCTCTGCTTGGGCTGGTTCTTTCTTCTCTTTATGTCTATATGTGTAAAAACAACGGCCCGTATAGCCTGTGATCTCACAATATTATACAAATGTTTGTCCCCAGAGTCAGAAAGGAATTAGGAAAAAAGGCTTTTAAATATGCTGCTCCTGTTTCCTGGAATAATCTAGAGCAGGGGCTGAACTTGTCAGAACTGGTAATGATGGGGCAGTTTAAGTCAATTTTAAAGGAGCGAGAGAATAGCTCTTTTGGTCAGTGAGACTGCTTTCAATGTCGCTCTTGTAATGATCTGTTATTGCATATGCTTTGTATGTTTGCGTTCACTTGTCTGTACTGAATATCAGTTGTATTTGATTATTTACATGTTAGATTATGTGTTGCATTTGTTGTAATTTCTGCTGCCCTCTTGGCCAGGTCTCCCTTGAGTTTCAATGAGACTTTTACCTGGATAAATAAAGGATGACAATAATTTTAATCTGCACCCTGTAATGCAAAAAAGAAAGCTTTCAAAAGCATTTTAATGGTTGTGGATTAAACAGTGCATGAGCTGACTCTAGATAATTTCTATCACTACCTATGCATTCATATGCATATCATTAACTGCATGTCTTCTGATTTTTCATCTCTCAATGCTCCCCCCGCTTCTCTGCAGCCAGTCACAACAAATCTTTGGGTCTCTTTCTTATCCAATTCAGAGGCACAGGGCTGGAGCCTATCCAATCTCAGCTGGGAACTTATCACAGCTGAGAAAGGGTACAAAACTGAACTGAACTGACAGATTCCCACCCATACTTTTTCCAGGGCAGGTGGCAGGACTGCAGCATTAGAAATGTACAGTGGAATGACTGAACTGCAGCATGCATAAATACGTACTGCAGTTTCATCCATGGACTCCTGAACAGTCTTCCACAACGTCCAGGCACGGTCACATACAGGGTCAGTCACATGAAGGCTCCTGCAGAGAGTCACGAACTCAGTATCCTTGTCTCCGTGCCTAAAAGGTTGAGACCAGAGATCAGCAACCATGGAAAACATAAGGTTCGGGGACATCAAAACAAATGATGACAGATGACAACTGTGCTGTGGGGGACTGACTGAGAGTCCGAGTCTGATACCGGGTGTCTGTGAGTTATTACAGGGATACATAACAAGTCCCATCTATTACTGAATAGTTACACTGCTTAACCAGTTGTTTAGGTTGAAGATGCTTTAAAACTCGCTGTTATTAGGCCCGATACAGCTAACAGGTCAGTCTGACGTTTAGTCTCATAAGCTAGCGAGTAAGAGAAACATAGCTGGAGGAAAGGCCTAAATATCTGTCTACATTTTTAAATTTTACAAATCTACAAACGAAAGCTACTGTGGCTTGACGGAGAGGCAACCATTACTTCTCTTACTTTTTAAGAGATAACTCTGGACTCTCCTTACTCTCCTTCTTGTCTGGAGAGGCATTTTCAGAAGCGGGCTTCATCTCTTTGCTCTGTGTCGTCCCAGAATTCCGTTTTTTAGGTGGCATCTTGGTATTTGGTTACTTAGCGGCCAAGAATTAACAGTCAAAACCCGAAATATATTTTAAAGCCGACGGATAATGTTTACTAAGTGTCAATCCCACTGCACGAGTTCCGTAACAACAAAACCTCAGTAACTTCCTGCAACCGTAGTACCGTGGATGCTCGTTTTGTAGCACGGCACTGCGGGATGGGTTGCGGTTCTCGACGCTACAACGGTGTAACAAGACTTCCGCAATTAAAGCTTAAAAACATGTGCACACGACTTTGTTCCCTTGGTTTTTGCGATCGTCTGTGTCTGCTTAAACCCAGTTTCGTCAGAACTACTGTTCGCCAATTGACATAACTTTTTACGTATAGCGAGATTGTAAACAGACCTCTGTAGACTTACACCGAGATCACGTGAACAAACGCAAACGAACTAACCCAACCTGAAGATTTGAAAACGCGGGAAAAAAATCGACGCAACATCCTGTTTGACTTACAGCGCGCGTACAACAGAAATATTAACAATATAACGACATTATACCCCTGCCATCCGCAACAATAAAATCACTGGCTTAATATTTTGAAGGTATATAACGTCCCCGGCTTGTGCACTATGTCAGGAGGGGCGGATGTGCTTCTGCAACAATGTATGTCAAAGTAAGATCCACGTAAACTGTCAAGACTTCCCAGTACGGAACATTACATGCATTGAGATGACCACTAGTCTCTTAAACTGCCACTGGTGCCACGGCTGATAATATTAAATTACAGCACGTTTATTTGGCAGTTTTGTTAGTATGTCAAACCTCACCTCTACTTGTGGAACCGTTGCCCTCTGGTGGTAACATCCACAAGTAACTTGTGGTGCAAGGTTTTGATCTAGTGGCTACACGTTAGCCGGTTAGAGGAGTGTTACCTTTGATTACTAAATCCCTGTTAGAAATGTTATACCATAGCCTTCTTTATATACATATATTCATCTGCATTTATTAGGTTCACATTGCTAGTAGCGGGTTGGATCCCTTTTGCCTTCGGAAGTGCCTTAACTCTTTGAGGTACTGATCCAAGAAGGTTCCAGAAACATTCCTGAGATTTCATTTGACAAATATTTAACATGTTAACATCACAGCTGCAGATTTGTTAGCTGCTCATCCATGACGTGAATCTTCTACTCCACCACATCCCAAAGGTGCTCTATTGTACTGAGATCTGGTGACTGTGGAGGTCATTTGAGTACAGTGAACTCAGTTTGAGATGATTTGAGTTTTTGTTATGTGGTGCATTATCCTGCTGGAAGAAACTACTAGAAAATAGCCACACTGTGGTCATAAAGGGGTGGACATGGTAAGCAGCGATACACAAGTAGGCTGTGGCCGATTGGTACCAAGTGACCCAAAGTGTGCCAAGATAATATTCCCCTCACCATTATATCACTACTACCAGGCTGAACTGTTGATACAAGGCAAGATGGATCAATGTTTTTATGTTGTTTACACCAAATTCTGACCCTATAATTTGAATGTCGCAGCAGAAATCAAGTTGAGGCAATGGTTTTCCGGTCATCTGTTGTCAAATATTGGTGAGCTTGGGTGAATTATAGCCTCAGTTTCCTGTTCTTAGTTGACAAGAGTGACACACAGTGTGGTCTTCTGCTGCTGTAGTCCATCTGCTTTGAGATTTAACATGTTGTGAGTTTAGAAATGTTCTGTATACCTTTGTTGTAGCAGTCTGGCCATTCTCCTCTGACCTCTGGCATCAACAAGGCATGTTTAGCCAGAGGCCTGCCGCTCACTGGATATTTTCTCCTTTTCAGACCATTCTCTGTAAAAACTAGAGATGGTTGAGTGGGAAAATTCCAGCATATCAGCATTTTCTAAAACACCACTACTACCACAACCACATCACTGACCACTGTGATCACCTCTGCTTCACCTAATGCCAGTAATTAAGTTAAATAAAACTGATATGGGCTATATGTACTCATCTTACAGTTTTAAACAGTTTTTATCAGAGTATAGAAAAAATATACAATAAGCAAACGCAATTAATTATGTGAGAAAATTGAGCCTACACATGCCATTGTACATGAGAATGACAAAATTAACAGAAACAGTAAGTGAGTTTTGTTATATAGTATACTAAAAAAAAAAACAACCAAGATATTTATGTTTATGTAAAGGTGTTAGAAGAAATCCTGCTGGGCGCCCAGGTGGCTTGGGGGTGAAGCCAGCGACCACATGAATATACCACGTTGTGTTGTGGGTGGCGCGGTTTTTATTCCCAGCCTGTCGCCAGTTTGCCGCGTGTCTGCCCATTTCCTGTCTCTTTCCACTATGAATAAAAGGTCTTGTGGGGAAAAAAGAAACCCTATTCTAAATACATAAAGTTTGTACTCCAGAAAGGATTTAAAAACACAGAAATTGTGTTTCTGGCAGGTTATCATTATCATCTATATGTTTGCAAAATTACCCAGGGGAAGTACATTAAAGTAGGGTTTTGAGAAACTCCTGCCTGGAAAATAGTAGGTCAGTTATCCCCTGCTAATTCATAAATCATAGAAAGCAGGATCAAAGCAAACCGTGCAGCTAGCCTTAAATGGTTTTAATCTGGGACGACCGAGTTTAGTCAGCCCCTTAAAGAGATGGACAGCACATTAATGCAACCAGTGTGTCCAGGTGAGCTGTCTCGTGTGTGTGGGGTCTTAATGTACTCGTTTCTCTGTTGTTCTGGTGTTATTGGCACTGTCCATGCACATTTTCAAGTAAAGTGGTGACAAACGGAGGCAAATTTCAAACCATAACAACGAACACATCCTAAGGGACTACATTTAACTCTAATGATTTCATTAGTTTCCAAAAAAAAAAAAAAAAACTGACAATGAAGGTCCATCAAATTTAAATTTCAGTAAAGTTGAAAAAAAAAAGTCAAGTGTGATATAATAACAGTGATACATGTGAAGCTTTATCTACAGTACTACTTTAGTATTTGTTACTCAGTTGTATTTAGATGTGGAAAGACTAGAAGTGAAACAAATACTACATTTTCTGCAGAAACTGTGGGAACTAGTCATTTGAAATGAAAATGTCAGAATCAGGTACCTTTTCTCAATGACATACAGACAGTACCTTGAAAAACAGTTAATTTGGCAACATATTGTATAAATAATGTATTTATTCTTCCAATCATTCATTTATAAAAACTGAATTAAAAATATTCCTGCTGTTGTCAATGCCATTTAGTCTGGCAGTGTGATTGTTCGTGGTCACTTCTCTGGGTCCATCAGCAGGGTAAAGGGTAACAGTCACAAAGCTGCTCTTTCTTATTCCACGTTGGATAGCAGATGTTGGCTGCTGTCAGTAAAAGCTCATTGCACTTTGCTACTATAATAATAAATAAGTTTAGGCTATTAACTGCAAAATCATCTTCACTGAGATATCCCCATGCAGTCACGCACATATGATAATCCAAGCTGAACAAAATAGTAAATTCCTCTGTCTCTTTACAACATAGTTTGCTCATCATTGTGTATCCACAACTGCTCTGTTCTGTTACGCCTGGCTTCCCCTGTCCCACGTCATCGCAGTAAAATCCATGTCGGTGAGCGTGACCGTGTATGGAGCATCAACTTGCTCAGGCTCTACGGTTTCCTCCACTCTCCCGGTGCTGTTCAAGTTATTTTCCCTCCAGGAATTCAGTGGTCGAATTGATTTCTGGAAACGCTGTCAAAAAAAAAAAAGAGAGAAGAAGCCAGAGATAATCACAAACCTCCTCAAGACTGACAATTAGCTGCAGCTCTCCTGTTACTGTGACTGTAATGTACGTTAATGTACTGTGTACATTAGCGCTTAGTGTCAGAGTGATGTAGTGGTGATACTGACTTCTTTCAGTGTTCCAGTCTCCTTGCTGATGGCGACAATGGCCCAGATGAGGATCTGTAAACAGCAGGCCGCCCCCATGCACACACCCAAGGCTTTACCCCACCGTGGATACACGTATTGGCCGTAGCGGAGTGATGTTCTGTACATCTCAATGAAGATGTAGGTCAGGATGAACTACAGTAGCAACAGGAAAGGCACAGAGTGAGCAGAGGGTGGTTTCATCTCAACAAAAGACAATGCAACTGAAGCAGAGAGATGGGCCAGGATAGAAGAACTGCAGGATGACTTCCAGCTTCTCGTCTTCCATCATTTATCAGCTCTGAAGATGTCAAACCCTTCGGTCATTTAATGGGATATTATGAACTCTCTTTTGTTGTTTGACCAAAAGACCTGTGGCACACTTGAATACAGATAGTCAGGCCAAGTGATGAACCCATTTAAAGCTACAGTAAGTCCATGCTTCAGAAGAAGCAGCAGAAAAAACAGAGGGAGGAATTTGGTTTAAAAAGGTTACGCAAATGATACAAACCAACAAGTATGTTCAGCTTAGCAGTGTCACCGCAGCTACCACAAGATTTTTGCTTATCTGGTATATATAATATGTCTGCCAGATAAGCAAAAAGGAATCATAATAATTTCTATTCCTTTAGATCACAGAATGTAAAAACATTTAAGGTAAAGCAGCTTTATAGCTCTTAGATTTGCTTTTAGCTACCTTTAAAAAAGTTTCAAAAACTAGCATAACTAGCAACAGCTGAAAGCTGCACTACAATTGTGAAAGCTAACAGAAAACAACTCATAATGTCGGAACTGCTCATTCAAACAACTTCAACCTCACCACTACTTTTACTCATTTACCTGGCAACACCCCTGCCAAGTCTGGTGTATACTGGGTGAAGGGTTGTTGAGAAAAAGCCAAGAACAGCCAGACATACTGACGCCTGCATATAAGGATTCTTTGATTTATTAGAGAGCTATTTAAAAGCACTTGTCATACTGTTAGAGGTTGCCTTTGCTGTTGTCATTGCTCCTTTGTCTTAACAGCCAATATCGATATCTGCACAAGTGTATACTTACAAGTAGAAGAAACGGAGTGCAGAAAACCCAGCATGCTTTGAAGTAAATCAACACTTTGCTGCACCAGGGAGGGCAGTGGCGGATCATATCAACAATGTCTTGACAAAACTGGTTGACTCCTAATAAAAATTTTAAAAAAGTTAATCAAGTGTTAAGAAGACTGGGAAAAAACTGACCAACATCAGGGCAACAAAACATAATAGAAAATATGTTCAATGTATTATTAAAAACAACAAAATGGTGACAAAAAACGAGTTTAGTGTGAATGTAAGGGTGGTGAGATTGGGTACCATAGAAGAAGGAGATGCCAATGCACATGAAGAGGGTGATGATGATGAGGCCGAAACTAGTGCTGAAGGAGTCAATGAGAGTGAACCAGTAAATTCCTCCCTATGTAGACAGGATGGGAAATATGATTCTTTCTGATCACATAAAGCATGCAGACACCATCAGATTCCTCATGCACTGTTCATTAAAAACACTCACATTAGTGACTAACAGGAGGCCCATCAGGTAGAAGACAAAGCACAAAGCACCCAAGAATAAGGATTTGTGCAGTGTATTTGCTCGGAGGTGAGGAAACTCATCCAGCACGGCCGTGGTGATGCCCTCCATGTTTCCAAACTGTGAAGCATGAAAAGGGTATAAAACGAGAAGAAGTGGAATCCATATAGTAGAGCTTTTATTTCTGCTGCTATCTTTGTGCAGAGTGTACCCTTACCAATGTATCAACCCCCAGCATAAAGAGCATGAGGAAGAACATAATGGACCAGAACACTGAGCCTGGCAGCAGAGCAAGGGCTTCTGGGTAAGCAACAAAAGCTAACCCGGGACCTGAAGGCAAACAAAAAGAATTATATTTCAGAAAGCATGACATAAGTATTTAACTGTTGGCGAAGCCAAATAGGTAAAGTAACTACCTGTATCTGCGACCTGTCCCACAGGCACTCCCTTCCTATATGCCATGTGACCCAGGATTGAGAATATAGCAAATCCAGCAAAGAAGCTGGTGCAACAGTTTCCTGTGGTGATCACTATAGTGTCCCTGAAATCAAAAGAACCGAGATTACCGGAGCCATGAAAACAGAGCAAACATGTGATGAAACAAATAATACAACGGAGCCCAAACTCACCGGATGACATTGTTGTCAAACTTATTGTAAGAGGCCATAGAGAGCAGACCCCCGACTCCAATACCTAACGAGTAGAAGATCTGTGAGGCTGCGTCATTCCAGACCTGCAACATGTCAAACAGAAATATCTGCAGTTATTTTTTTAAAACAGCATCAATGCACTATCTTCACTAAACACTGGACTACAATCTAATGTACCTGTGCATTAGCCAAGCGGCCCCAGTCGGGTGTGAGATAGAAAGCGACGCCCTGGAGAGAGCCCTCCAGTGTCGCACCTCTGATGATCAAAACAATGAGCACAAAGTATGGGAAGGTAGCTGTTACATAAACCACCTGAAAACAAAGACAGCAAAGACACATGTGAGACCAACGGGATATACGAGCAAAGGCTGTGCGTGAGTGTGCTCATCTGAGCTGACAATAAAAACTTTGTGTCGCTTCACCTTGCCAGAACTGCGAATGCCCTTGAGCATGCACAGGAAGATGATGAACCACGCAGCCAGCAGGCACAGGGCCAGGGGCCACCGGACAGGGCCCGGATCGTGAAGGCCCTTGCTGTGTACTACACCCAGGACGCGCTCACTATGACACATAAATAGCACAAATATGACCAAACCTTCTGCCACACATATTACACATTAACTAAAGTAAAAAAAAAAAACAAGGCACAGTTGTTGGTCTGGATTTCTAAGTGACTGTCATGGCATCCGTGCCTCACATCAGTAAAATTCAAAGTAGATTTCTAACAAATACTTTCTACAGTCCCATAAGAAAGTCATAGAAGAGGAATTCAATAAAAATCTTCTGTCAAGCTCTTCATACCTATATTCAAGCGCGTAATTTGCGGGGGGATAGGGGGGTTATGACCCCCCCCCAAATAATCTGATCCAATCACTATAACACCCCCCGCCCCCCAGTAAAGTCACATCAATTTTGGGTAAAATACTAGCATGTTTAATCATTTGGTAATGTAACCCCCCCCCCTCCCCACAAAAACTTGGTATCACCCAACCCGCTTTCTCTACCAATCAGTGGTTTTGTTGTGTTTAGGTAATTTTGACCTGATTTCAAAATTTACAATGTCATATATGTACATTTAAGCATAATTGCTGAAAATGACATGAAAGGTTTTAGTCTGCTCTTGTTTAATTACTAATGGCTATATTTGTGGACAGTGGCGCCCCCGTAGCACCCCCAAGAAAAAGCTTGTGTCTGTGTGTGTGTTGAGAAGTGAAAGAACAAATTATCCTTCATAGCACCCTCAGTAAAATGCTTACCCCCCCACACACACACCTGCAGAAAAATATTTCTGGAGCCGCCACTGTTTGTAGAATTGTGTCGTAATTTCTCCTAGCCAAATTATAGTGCACCAGGTAAATACATACACTTGGAAAATTGAGAAATTTAGGTGTGTCATATAATAGATTCTAAGGAAGAAATGTGTAAAATGTAAGCCTTTTCTTAATTGTTGAAGGTGCAGAGTAAATACAAAGATAGTTAAATAAATACATAGTAAAAGCATTACAAAGTATTTCTAATATGGTTAACCCAAAATCTCCTGAATCATTTTAGAAAAGTAAATGGTTTAATAAATAAATAAATAAATAAATAGGCAGAGAGCTTAACCCCCCCAATGTTGGACCCAAAGTTATGCCCTAGCCTATAATAAAAATGAAATTGAATAATGCATTACAAGAGCTGCTATAAGCATTCATGATGTAAAATGTTTAACCTACAGTAAAGTGTATTATAGTGCTGACTGTATTACCAGTCATATGGTTACACACTTTAATATCAAAAAGCTTTTCTTTGTTTTATGTATTTTGACTCAAAGAATAAAACATGACCACAATGCTCTTTGTAATCATGACGTACAAACACTCTCTCATTGGCCCGGTGTGTACTCAGTGTGTTGATCTCTACAGAGAGCTGCTTTGGACTGAGAACCTTTTGTGTTATATAGTAACGCTGTGTTGCTGTGAAGTCCTTGGTCATAATAGCTAAAAACAGTTTAGCAGGTTTCAAGTGTCGAGTCACTGTGAGCAGGTTCTTGGACAAGGTTTATATTTAACTAAACAATTGTGTGAAATTTAAAATGAGAAGATTTGTATGAGAATAGTTCTTGTCGCTCCCATTTCAGCTTTGATGAAAGCCTCTTGTATGGTTTTTCTCACCCCACTGGGGCGACACGATTTCTCACTTAGGTGTGGTCCTGAGACATACCAGTGCCTTTGTATTACCGTCATACTGATGGAGTCAGAGTACGCAACATTTTTCACTCTCAATGTGAACCCTTGCTGCACATGGCCTTTTCTTTTAGTTTAGCATTCTTCACAGTAGCCTGCATACAACTCAAAAACAACACTGCCCAGACAAAGCACTTACTTCCAGAAGATTTCTGTGGGGGTGAGGACTTTACCAGCGGAGCTATTGGAAGTGATGTTACCACTACAAATAGCTGCATTGGCGATTGCATCACAGGACCAGGGCAGGGGGCTCTGGAACGAGCTGCCCAGGTAATAAAATGTCCACGCTATGATGACATTATAGTAGAGACACACCAACGTGGACACACATAGCATCCCAATTCCAATACCTGTATAAAAAGACAAAAGAGAGGGTCTCAGAAAACAGGACATATATTACTGTGTAAAGGTATACTGTATGTATAAGATATTTGTTTCATAAAGTGGTAATTGAACTTGCAGAAACAATATTTATATTTAATAAATCACTACAGAGTCTATCATGCCTGATTACAACACTTCTGACAACCTGTGTTATTCTTGGTAACCTAAAAAAACATTCACTTCCTTTTTTCTTTTATGAGGAACTCTATCTCACCTTTCTCCTAAATAAGCCTGCTGGCATTACCACTCCCTAACACAAGCTCTACGTAAGACATTTCCTACAGGTTTAAAATTAGTTTCTGAGCAGTCAGGAATTTTAGTGAGTAGTGAGGTGGCAAAGTGTTTTGAGTCAGCCAGCTGCTATTTTCCCAAACTATAACATCTGGACAGACTGGTGACGCTGGCATTTTGACGTCAAAGAGATTCTGCTCACACAAATCATAAAGAAATGCTGCAGACGTTTCGTTCCAGCTAATGTTACAACTAAGTATCACCCATATGAAATCACCACACTGACACTGACAAGTGTCCAAAGTCCTAAAGTGTGCAATTACTCTACCAAAAAGCATGAAACAGGAGGTCATCACCTTTAAGCAGAGGGCAGCATTTCCACACAGTGATTGGGCCAGCTGCACTGTACTGGCCTAAACTCAGCTCCATGAGGAAGAGTGGAACACCCGTAACAAAGAGCATGATGAAATAGGGGATGAGAAACACACCTGCGAAGATTAGAAACAGGCTACCTTAATGAAAGGAGGGAGATGTCTCTGTAAAAACAACTTGGTCTGTGCATGCAGACAGCCTGTAAATGCAAAAATGCAATATAGATGGATTTTATTTGACTTTACTGGTAGTCAAGCTGCAACATGTATAATTTTCAAATAGAGATGCATATTACATAAGGCTGGGATATAAGAGTAGACCACATATCTGGGGTGTAATCGAGGAAAAACACTGTCTCTACTTAGAGGATTAGGGAATGCTTTGTGTTGTAGTTCCCACCCTCCTCACTCTTTCCAAAGACTGAGTTCTCTGAGAAGAGCGTGCCAAATAAGTCAGCACAACCAGGAGGACAGCACACACACACACCCAAAGGCAGGGCAAAGAGTGCCTCATGCCCAAATGAGTCTTACAAATAATGATTTAAAACACACACGCATGCACACACACAATGCAAAAGCATTTGAGGCTTCAGAGGACAGCATGGTTGTGGACCACTCACCTCCCCCATTGCGGTAACAAAGGTAGGGGAACCGCCACACGTTCCCCAGTCCCACACAGTATCCAATACAGGAGAGCAGGAACTCATACTTTCCACCCCACTGCTCTCTCTGGACAGTCGGTGTTGGAGTAGGTAGCTGGGATTCAGACTGTGGCTGTGGTGTAGGTGTACTTGGTGGGCTGTGGCCATTTTGTGTGACAGCATGCCCATTCAAATGTACTTCATTCTAAAAACAAACAAACGGGGGGAAAAAAGCCAAAACATTAAATGATATTGTTAGGACAGTGAAATGGGAAAGGAAATACACTGTATTTTAGGCATAAATACATATGAGGAACTGACAGGTTCTCTTTGCTTTTGTCTGACAAGGTTTGTTTGCAGTTTGTTTACACAGTAGCTTAGTAGCTAAAGTAGATGTATGCACATGCTTAGTATGAGGTTTAACTTTTCTGTCTCCTCATAAACACCCACTGAACTATTTCTTCCTCTTCCTCTTCCTTCCTACACAGCATTTACATTTAAACAAGGGAGGAACTACAGGGAGGAACTACTTTCTGATGTCAGCTCACAGCGAGGAAGTCCGATGAAGATAACAGCAGGGCTTCTGCTTTGTTGTTAGTCATTGTTATGTGGTTCAAGTTTAAAAAAAAAACACTGGGGATTACCCTCCCCATAGCTTCACTAACAATAGAACTTTTGATGTCTTATAATGTAGGATGTCAGTGATATTTTGGATCACCTGCTTTTACATATTCATTAATATGTAAAAGTGGTGGCATTAAAGACAAGTACATCAAACAGACATGACCCCCCAAAAAACTGATGTGCATGTTTCAGGTCAAGGTCAAGGTTCTTTATTGTCTCCCTTGGGAGAAATTTATCTCGGTTTAAAAAGAAGAAGAAGAGGGTACCCCTGCACAATAAAATAAGACAAACCCGTAAATCTGACGGTGAAAAAACCCACACATTTTAGTGTGTAGAACAAGTCAGAGGAGTCAAGGAACAGCATCAAAAAAGAGGAAACAATTCTCATCATCATCATCATCACTTGCAGCGATTACAGTAAACAGGAACAAAAATCCTTTAAGGCTGCAGCTTACAATTACTGTTGTTTCATGTAGTAATAAATATTCTTTAATATTTAACTAGTCATTAAAGTCTAGATATAACTTTGTCAGAAAGTTGCCCCATTGAGGTGTAAATGCCAAGGCTTAAAATTACAAGCAGTAGGAGTAATTTTAATTTGAACCAAAATACCGGCACAGCCTCACAATGAAGACACTGGAACTTCGCAGGTAACTAAAACTTTGCACCCCCCCCCCATCACCACCGAATAAACAAAACAAAAAGTAAACATAAATAAAGTAGTAGGCTAATATAACATAGCCACACCCCACAGGAAGACTAATCGTTTTATTTCCAGTTTCTACACAAGTGTTACTATTAAACTATTTGAGCTAAAGATTCATGGTGCATCTGCGATGTAAAAAGCAACAAAACTGCAGGTGAACACTGAGGTACGGGCTTCATGTCTGCTGCGTCCGCACTGCTGCAAAATAAAGAAAAGCCTAAAAAAAGCAGACGGACAGGTTGGACAGCCTCACCTTTAGACGTTATCTTTACCATTTACCAACACACCGCTGAAAGCTGATGTAGGTGAAACTGAATTGCTGATAAAGGTGGGGGTCTCACGTTACACTTGCGTGTTTCTTACACCCGCACAGACCCGGCGGTGAAAGCCTGAATAACAAAGTTACGTTCGTACCTGAGCTGCGGGTGCACCGCCGGCGCCCGCCGGGCTAGCGGAAGTTGCCTTGCCGGGTTTGTCTTGCATTTCTAACCCTCCTCCTCCTCGGCAGCGGTGATCCTTCGCTGGCTGGTTTTTGTCACTCGTTACTCCACATTTCACAAGAGAACGCGGTCTTGATGTGGCAGCTGAGGCCGAAGAAGTGCTGCCGGTCGGTGACTGAGCGAGTCAGACACAGCAACAGGGTGACGACCAGGAAACAAACAGGTGGGCGGTGAGGTGACGAGCGGAGAGGCAGGGCGCAGGTGCGACGCTATCATCGAGGAGGAAGACACCTCCTCCTCCGCATCCTTTACCTTGGGGCGGCTTTCATTCACAGGTATTTGGAGGGGTATCCATAGCTGTGCCAGTGAGAGGCGTTTAGGTGCTTTGTTTTGAGTTCCCTTTACATTGTGCTGTTTTTTGCGCAGTATACGCCCCTTTAAACCCCACAGAAAATGTCTGACAGGTACCATGAAAGGCTGATGGCCCACCCACAGAAACAAGAGGTTAAAGTTGTATATTGGGGGACGGGGTGGGGAATCCACTTTGAAAAAATAAGGCTGTCTTAAATAGTATTATAGTATAATAATATGCACTACGGCTTAAATATGCTGGCTAAAAATATTTATTTTTTGAAGCTTGGTTTAAAAACTAGTGGTTAAGTATGCTGCTTAAGTTTATTTTGTCAAATGACTTATATATCACAGAAACTTTAAGAAATTGTTGCTAAGAGTCATTGTACCATAAAGCTTTTCATAGATTTTCAGAGCTGTCATTTCTGTATATCTTAATGAAAACTAGCTGAAAGAACCAGACCAACAGCAAGAACTGGTTTCAAGAGACTGATAGGATACTGGGCTGCTGAGATCACTACAACACATTGTGTGTTAATGTGTGTGTATATGAGTGGTATGTTGGTGTGGGGGTCCTGAGCCCATTCTGGTTTAGTCACACTCAGCATTTAATTGATGCACAAGGTACTGTCCAGAGTAAATACCTGTACTTAATGGGTAATTTAGCAGTGGCCAATGCGAGGTAGGCTTGACTGGGACACTCATCAACAAAAATAACTTTGTAAAATTACAGTAATGCACATATTTCCAACTCCTAACTCTCAGGCACCAGTTGGCAATAAAGGAATAAAAACTGCATTCTGTCAAAAAGTCTATATGACAGCGTTCTCCCAATCCACACTGCCCAAACAAATTGCACCCTGAAAAAGCTGAAGCCTCAAAGACCTTTCATTAGGAAAATGTAAAGAATGGGCTTTCTCGGTGCACAGGATAATTGTGTGTATAGTTCAGTATTTCCAGAGTCACAAATAAGCTTAAACTGTTTTAAGAACCACATGGTCTTGCTCTTGGTTGGATCTTGCCCTTGACCCAACCAGAGTGCGCGTGCGCGCGCGCACACACACACACACACACACACACACACACACACACACACACACACAACTGTTCTGTTGGCTTGCTGCCCAAAGCGAGTCTAAACGTAAAATCAACTGGTTGTAATCACAGCTGCGTGACATGTTGGAACTATTTCTTGACAAACAAGCTCGTGTGCCCTGCTTGCACTGATGATGTAGCCCACTCCTGTCACACCTAACCACACCAAACAATGGTAAGAGTTATGCTGAGAGAATTTCACCTTTTTCTCCCCTTCTGTAAATGATCCACTGTATATTGCAATTACTCTAAAAACTCAATTTGGATTGGACCTATTGTGATTTTCCAGTTTGATCAGGTTTGTGAATTTTCAAGTGTCAGTGCATATATTGTATAAAGCTACATTTTTAAACAATTTAAAAACTAGCATCATTGTTAAATGTACCATTAGGCAGATCATGTGGCTCTGCTAAATGAGCAATATTGCTGCTTCACAGAAAAAGAAAAAAAAAACTTACATGTGGGTTTGTGTTCCCAAAAGATTTAGCCGATTACAAACATAGTGCATGTGACAATATGCAATATGTGAGCGTTCGTGTTAAAAAGTAACCCTTGATCTTGAGAGTTAAGCTAACAAAGAAGGAGAAATTGAGGTTTCATATGACTGTAAGAGAAGCCATAAACCTTTCTGTTGATCTGCCTGCACAAGAGCGTCTGACCACACTTCTCAGCACAACTTCCTCAAGTGTGATTCAGGTACATTTGACAAGCTGTTAACCACAAACATTCAATAGCAGCAACAGTGCAGCATATGATGTACAGCTGTAACGGCCAGATACAGGGGCATGTTTCAGCTTCCAGTTAACACCCTGTGATTAACAAAAAAGCAATGGAACAACATCTTTTTACCCTGACCAGACTGTGAGTATTGTGCATATTAGTCTTTATGGTGTGATCTTGAATGGCTCTTTCTCTTTCTAGTAGCAACTCATGGATTCTAATCCACATAAGCTCGTGATGCTTTCCTGAAATCCATCCAATCTGTTGAGTGTCTATACTTAACAGCTCTACTCAATAAATCTGGGTCAGCAGAAGGTAAAGTCAAGCTACAGTTTCTGTCTGTGAAGAGCAAATTAACCGCTATCTAAAAAAAACTACCTAAGAATCGTGTTGTTTTAAAATCAACATTTAACCCAGTTTTGCGATAGCCTGGTTTGGAAGCTGGACGAGGGCTTAAAGGCACGAAGAGAGTTGAAGATTTCACCTGGAAAATGGAACTCCAGGACCAAATGATGAGCGATTGGAGCCAGTATTATCTGCCACCCGCAACTGTGAACCACCGCCTTCTCTTTAGTGAGTTAAAAAGCAGCTTTATGTGGCCACAGGGCAGTTCATATGCATACCGCAACATCTGGACTGATAGTGAACCAGCAAGAGTGAAGACCTGCAGTAGTCGGTCTTTTGCTATGGATGCTAGAATAAGACTAGACAGTTTGAAATCTGGGTGCAATCCACCCTTGCCTTACTGTGCCACCAGAAGGATGCTGTACAACTATAACTGTGGAAAAGACCTCTGGGACAGTGAAGAGTCACAGAAAGAAGAGTCTGCTCTGGACCTGGTGGAAATCCTTGATATAGAGGATGATGAGCAGGATGAGGAGAGCTGGTAGGTGCCATCAGATCTTCGATGACATTTTCTGATAGTGCAGCTTGTGCTGTGGAAATATTTAACTTTATCCAGCTTGTTTCTGGTCTGAGAAGAAACAGAAACACAAACCTGAATTTATGCACTTTTAAAGACAGCTGAAAGTCTTTGAGGTTCCTGCTTTTCAGGACAGTTACATTTTTAATCTGACTATTGACAACCCTTCTGAACAGATCTATGCTTTACATAGTCTTAATGTCTTATTCCTCACAGGCTGTATGAGTCTCCAAGGAAGCAGTCGTTTGTAGAGAAAAAGGAGTCAGCTCTTAAATGGTGTCGACATGTCCTTGATAACCCCAGCCCTGAGATGGAAGCTGCATGTCGTGTACTGATAAAAATGCTGGATCAAGGCAAGCAAGCAGCACAGACTCTCTCACTCATTCGTTACCCTGCAAATATTCTTGATTTAAAAGAAGATTCTTTTAATGACAATCATTTTGGGTTTTCTTTTGCTTCCACTTCCTGTATTGTCAGCATCAAGCCGTCAGCTCTACAAACATCCTGCAGTTTTCTGTCAAGCTGCCAGTGTCCCTGTGAGCTCCTCTGTGGATAAAACAGCTGCCAGCACAGTACCCAGCACCCCCGACAGTTTAGGTAATTTCATAATGATGGCCTTCTTTGTATAAAAAGAAATACTCTGAACTTCAACCATGAAACCTGAATCATTATCTTAAATTTCAAGGCTGCATTCTTTTCTACACACAGACAAGCTGTACACTGTACAGTGTAGTTCTTTATCCCATCCCCAGGCTTTGGATAAAGCTAGCTTTAATTTGAGTTTATGTCAGTTATGTTAGCTACTAATGAAATGTTTCACTGGCAGCCGTGTGTTGTGCCAGTGGCGGTTTATGCACACACAAAAAAATGCAAACACAATTTAGTTACCCATCAACTGGTCTGCTGACTTACCTTCTGGGGACAACTGCTGATTTTTTTAATTTTTATCTAGTTATCCTGTGTTACATTCCCTGGGTCTACGGGGCGAGGGAGCAACATGTGATCAAGAAAATAAACCAAAAAAAACAAAATCGTTGGTAAAATAAATAATGTTTATTTATAAGAAAAATGCCAAAAACGAGCCACAACAAAAAAACAATCTCCAAACGGGAGGCACCACCTATCCTGCAAGGGGAGAAAAGAAAAGAAGGGATACCGCTAACAGGGACTGTCAAACTCAACACAAGCCCTACAGACAACCCACACCTTGGAGACCCAGAACACATCTGTTGTCGGCCAACAGACCATGCACCCTCCGCAACGGGAGTACCCCTGTCCTGTTCCCCAGTTATTGTATAAGAATGATGGTACATTTTTAAAAAAGCTAATAAAAATAACGTCGTCAGATGATAACTGTGCAGTTAATCACAGATAGTTCCGAAGATTGTATTTTGTCAAATGTAATCCTGCTGTTGGTCTCCACATGGACTGATTGCCTCGGTGCAGCTGCCGTACCATACTGTGATACAGTACATCAGCAGGCTCTAGTTGAAAAGATGTTGCTCTTTGCCTGCAGATATTCACATGTAGGTATGTCTTTATGTAGCTCACAGATTATCTTGGACTTAAAGAGATGACCGTCCCAGTGAAAAAAATAATTATGAAGCCTAAAAACCTATCAGAGGAACAAGACACCCAGACACAAAGCAAATACAATGTTTGTGGTTGTTTTTTGTAATCCGACTTTGTATTGTGTATTGGGATCTTTACATGTTTATTACAGTTTATTACAGTAAGACAAGGAACAACTTCCTCAAGTGTGCCTCAGGTAAATTTGACAAACTGTTAACTGCAGCAGCAATGGCAGCACAGTGTATGATGTACAGTACCAGTAGCCACATTACTCCCTGACTCCTTTAGAAATCTGTTTAAGGGTGCACACAGGAAAAGTAGAAAATGGTAAACAACAAAAAAGGCAAATTCTAAATACTGAATGAACTGCATTTCTTGAATGCATCAATCTGCACAGATCACAGTGAGCCGAGCATCTCCCTTGATTCCATAACAAAGAGCTACAGGTTACAAGATGTCCACATTATGGCCCAACTGCAGGAAGCCAGTGAGTAAAGAAAAATGTTTTTAATGGTTTAGTGTGCACATTAAAGGTTTGATTGAGATTTGATAACTTTTGTCAATATTTTTCAGGTTTGAGGCAGGACTATGTTTCCATGCCTACCGCCGCCTTACAGAGGAGAAACCCCGAGCCTCCAGTGATGCTTTCATCCTCCTTTAACACCACAGAAGAAAATACTGCTTACTCAGCTCCAGGAAATAAATCTGAAGCTTCATCTTCCACGTCAGCAGCTAAGCAGTGCTGCCAAAGTCCCAAACCATCTAGACTTCATCAACAAGTCACCCAGTTCAAGCTGCTTAAACTTGCACAGAACCAAGGTACACAAGTCATGCACATTTATATTATCCTTTCATTCTTTATGATCATCGTGTTTGAGCAGCTGACTGTGGTAAATTATCACTGCTGTGATTTACTGCATGGTAATCGAGGAATCCATCAAAATAGCATTTCAGTTTGGATAACTGTAGCTGATTGCTGGGATCTGAATAATTTCTTTGTGACATAATCGCATTACTCTTTGAAGAAGGGATCTTCTGCTATGTAGGCAGCTTTTCATAGGTTGGCAGTGAGGCAGAGGCAAAATACAAAACAAACAAAAAAATAGTAAAAGATAAAGTATTACTTCTGCTTTTATTTTCTGTTATGGTACGTGTGGGATGTGGCATTTTCCACATTTCTTTTGAGAAACGTTTCTGTAAAATAGCTCCAAAACATCAGCAGATACTAGCTGTTACCTCTATGTGACCTCAACTTGCTTTTGCAGCAGCATCACCAGGCGGGACAAGGTCGCCCCTGCGTACCAGCCTCCGCTCCCTCCAGGCTGTTAGGAACAGCCGAAGTTTAGAGACCGATGACTACCAACCTGCTGACCAAATCACTTACTCAGGTTTCAATCATATTTTTTTTATATATTTTCTAAAAACAGAAAATACCTGCAAAACACAAAACTCTGCAGCTTTATGACTGCATCTGATCAAATTAAAAATAAAATTAAAAAATTATTTCCCAGGTGTGTCATCTGCCAGTGGTCAGGGGTTAAATTGCTGGTTGCCATCATTTTCTCCTGCTTCTATGAACTCCAGCAGCTTATTGGAATCGATGACAAATCCATCGGCGCGGACAGTGGCCATGAAGAAGCTGCACAGGTCTCAGTCTCTCAGCCCCTGCAGGATCCCTCAGTCTGCTAAGGGATATTTCCCTGTTCACAGACGTGTTTTTACCTCACCTGAGAGGCCAACCACTGTAGCCTGGGCCAGAAATGTGCCATCCATTCAGAGATAAAAGATTTACCCTGTCACCCAGCCACCCACACACAGGATAAAGTAATGATTACGACATAAAGAAATCCATGTAAATAAAATGTAATTATTTACTTATATAGCTAATAAGCCTCTACAAGCTCATGGATGCGTTTATATTGTGAAAGAATGTGTCTGTATTAGAATCCTTTATGATAAGTTGCTCAGGGCAAAGATATTGAATCTATGAGTATGACGTTTCAGTTACATGTGCTATGATCTGGTTCACCTTCCTCTGTGAGAGCTTTTTGGAAAGAATGTGCTGCAGGCAAGCATAACCTGACAAAAGAGTGATGGAGATCTGTGTCTTACCAAGACAACGTGTTGTGTTTGAAATCATGTTGATTACTGTAGAAATATAGTGTTAAAGTCAAGAGCACTGATATGCTGATAAATTCATCCATGTGAGACATTGTTGAAATATTGAAAGTGTTGTACTATCAGTGATTTTGCAAATATGCTACAGATCATGTGCACAAACTAAGTTTCACGCATAGATTATTGATTTGATTATAGAAGTGCACTCAACCTGTCACTGTGGTCGGTTACAGAATGAGCTGTTTTCTGCAGAGCTGTTGCAACAGGAAGTTGCCATCATCATCATGTCATTCGCAATCATCGTGTAAGAGGCTAAATGGGTGTCTTTACGTGACAGATAGCATTGTTACCAGGAAACAGAGGTGTGGGTTTGGTGCAGCTTCTTCCTAAAAGTTTTTCATTGTTTTATTTCAGAAGCCACACTTTGCTGTTTTTGTATTGTTGAATATGATTTATTTCAACCCAATCAACACATTTCTCCTAGACTTTTAAAAACTACTGAAATTATTATCCAAAGACCAGCTTGTGCTTAGCATGTTAATTATCCTTGAATCATCTATTTATTATTTATAGCAATGGTCTACATGTTCCAACTCTCGGGTAAGAGCATTTCTCCTGCTGTGTTCCATCACCTCAGGCCCAATGCTCTTTACACTGACCTTTCTTTTTATTCTTATTTTCAGTTTAAAAAACAACACAAATACCCACTGCGCAGATGTTTATCCTGGTAATATATTAAATAAATTACAGTGGGTTCCAATAGATCAAATAATGAATGCAGCACAGTAAAACCTTATTCTGAACAAAGCCATTCAGTGTGTGCTGGGAGCAGTTAGAGAGTATCCTCTTCACTTTGTTTATAAACTTCTTGAGTTCATGAATTATTTTAACAGTAGCTCCGGTGTCTGACTAAACTGTAGGCAGCAAAACTGAACAAGACCACCACATAGAGCTGAACAAAAAGAAATGCATGCATTTAATCAGCTTGAACTTGTGTGCTTTATTAACAACTGCTTTTCGCTGATGTATCAAAATATCTGAAATAATTTTCCACCTGTAAGCACAGTAAATAAAATCCTGTCATATTCCACCTCAGTTTCTATTGCTTTTACCTTATGCATAAGCAGTATGATAAATAACTAGGCAGTTTGGAAAAATATTAATGTAAGATAAAAATTAACATATCAGAAGGTAAGATGAATTGCATGAATCTGAATCCCTCTCATCCACTCATTACTGCAACCTACTTTTTATTAATATTAATGAATCGGTTGGATTTTACAAAATGCTGTTTTTTGTGTGCATGCAAGATGTTATAGAAAATGTTGTATGTATGTATGTGTATATATATATATATATATATATATATATATATTTTATACACACACACAAACATTTTTATTCAATATTTACTTATTTGTTGCCTGGCAGAGCCAAGTCAGAATTTTAGTAACTCTAATTTCTAAATTTTGACTTAAAAAAAAAAAAACAGTGGTAGAAACAAACGTATCCAAGGTAAACAGTACAAAAGAACAAAATTTATATGTGCAAAGATGAATCAGCATACACAACATTCATTCAATATATAAAAGGCAAACTGAAATTTACAAGGTGCTGTTATGTCATTTACAAAATATCACTGTACATATTTACCTAAAATTACATTTTCTCATTTTTAAAACAGTTTCAGTTTTCATGATACTGCAGCAAAAAAAAGAAGAAGAAAAGAAGCTAATTGTCAGAGTCCATGTCGCTGTCTCCCCCAATAGATCTGAACTCTTCGCTTTCCTCATCTTCACTGAGCTGGACCTGGGAGAGCACAGCTGGGCCTCTCCTCCGTGCCTCATCTTCTTCATCTTCCTCCTCCTCCTCACTAATGCCGTATTCTTCTCCATTTCCCAAACTAGACGGCTGCATCTGACTCCGACTCTCTGTCTCCTCATAGCTGCCATAACTAAGGCAGAAATCAAGGAACGTTGGAAAGACATTTTATAAGACTTTCAGAACAAGCAATGATTCAATGGTACAGAAATGCATATGATTAAAAAAAACAAACATTAAATACTTTATGAAAACAATGGAAATTAAGCTCAAATATTGATCTTCCCTTATTAAAAGATGTATTGGTAGTTTTGTGATGATCAGACTGAAATCATTTACATTCTTAGGCATTCATTGGGGTCAGCTGGTCTGCGGTACCTGACATTGCTGTCTTCCATATGTGGCCCATCAGGCCCATCCCCTTCGTATGACATCATGCTCTCATCCTGCTCCATGCCCATCCGAGCAGTCTCTTGAGTTCTACGAGGAGGTGCGGGTCGCACATCAACCTCTCTGTCAGAGTCGCTGCCACTCTCTGACAGCTGTATAGCTGAAGGAAGACACATATTTCATCAGGACATTTTACAGTAGAATGGAGATTCTGTATCCAAAAGACTTTGCACAAGATGCTGAACTTTTGAATGTTGGAGGTAATTGTGAACCTACAGGAGAAAGGGTTGTCGCCCTCCTCTTCGCTGGCATCATCCTCTCCGTCAGACATGAGTAGGTCCTGATAGAGCACGCTAGCTTGAGCTGGGCGGTTAGATCTTCCGTCTTCTTCCTCCTCCTCCTCCTCATCATCCTGGTCATGCAACCGCCTGCGAGGTGGCAGCAACATCTCCTCGTCATCGTCCTCATCCTCCAGATCTCCTTCTGCATCCTCTGCCTTCAGATACAGGTCATACAAACATGCAGGGAGTCAGAACAGTGTCAAGGCAGTACATTTACATCTGTGTGTATGTGCTCAGTATTAGTTAATATGGGTTACTTACAGGAGCAGGAGTCTTGGGTTTGCCATCGTCTTCCTCATCAAAGCCTTCAATGTCCACATCTGACTCTTCTTCCCCTGGTCGTCTGCTGTGCCGTCCCTGAGAGGTAGAATGAAAAGGGTCAGGGAACAAACAAAGGATAGACTCTGCCTGTTTACTGTTCATGTCAACACTGTTTACATAAGTCATTTTCACACATGGACTTTGGACAATGTCTGCAGAATCAGGTCAAAGCAGTCTGAATTTGCCACTTTGATTCAGACATCCATGTTTACAGATAGTTCTGCTTTTTAAACAGTTCAGATCTGCAGTACTTGTGTGAAAACACATATAGACAGCTGACAAATTAATGAAAAACCTGTCACCTGTGTGGAAGGACATACAACAGAAATGCCTGCTAAAGCGGGATGCTCTGAGGATAGGTACAAGAGGGGTGGCATGTGGTTTCACGCCTTATTTCTGTCTCTCCATACCTGCCCCAATCTCTTCTCTGGAGCACCCATTAGAGGTCCCTCAGAGAAAAGGCTGCTGGGCTCTCTGGGCACACTCCCCGAAGGCCCGCTGTCAAACAGATCAGCAGGCTGGCCAACACCACACAGAGTGACGCGGACAAAGAAACACGAGAAGAGGGCAGGAGTGAAGGAGAAGAACAGGTTCGGAGAAAGAAAGCACTACAGTAAAGAAACTAGACTGCACAAATTAAATGTGAAAGTCTGGAAAGGAGAGTTAGTGCAAAGAACAAGTGAAGGAGAAGCAATACAAGGAGAGGAAAGGAAGCTACTGCACGCAGGAAAGTACTTGGTTCGGCTAAATGGAACTAGGCCCTGGACGCTCTCTTACCTGAGGTGTGTATGGCCCAGGCGTCATTGGGTCCAGACTCTCTAAGTCTGCTGCATCTAGAGCTGCCTCTTTAGCAGTAGAGATGTCTTTCTCCAATTGTGTCAAGTGCTCATCATACTGCAAACAAAATCAACAGTGACTATTTCAAAAGTGGTTTATTTTTTATTGTTTATAAATAATGCAGGGTGTGAAACTGCCTGGGAAATTTTTAAAAATCTGAATCTAAAACACCCTACTAGCATTCCAACTAAATCACATATAATTTGGCTGCAATTTGGCAAATTATGCAGCGTTTTAATGAGGGACATATTACTTCGCTTTTACAAACCTGGGTTGCACATCGCCACTCTACGTTTTTAAAATCTATTTCACAAAATAATGCAGTGTTTGAAATTGCCTTTGATTTACTCCCAGCACTGATCTGAAGTTCAGACTCAGCATTATGTAACTTAGTGCATAAATACTTCCCCTTGACCCTCAAAAGAGCACAATAAGATCTCATTCTACAAACCTCTGCCAAAGTCTGCTTACACACATTAACAATCTCGAGAGCTGTCTTGGTGTACGGATGTGTCTGAACCTGTTAAAGACACACACGAGAGAATGACATTTTTGCATAATGACAGAAGTTAGTCAACCCTCTTCTAAAGGACATTAACTGCTGAGGTGATGTAAGTAACAGTATCAATCATAAAAACATTTACCATTGTACTTGATGCTGTTGGTGTGGATGTGACTGACATCTGAAAGGAACGTGTCTCGGTTCTGATATTTATGTTTGGAGATGTTCTGTCAAAATAAAAGACACATACAGGGTGTGTTTTCCAATCCTGCTGCTAGAAACAAATGATTAGTTACTGCAAGACTGACACGTTGTAAGCCTCTCACCTTGCGGATGGTCTCCAGATCCATTGGGTTCACAATAACTTTATAATAATCTGGCACAAACTTCTTGTTGACGGGATGGTGAAACGGCCATGACTGCAAAGCGGAGAACAGTGGAAGAATGAGGCTCAGATCATTACCCAACTCAATACTGATCACTGTTCTCACACTGACTGAAGAAGGTGACTTACATCGAGAACCACCATCATTTTCTGGGTTACAATGTTGTCCAAGATGAAGGAGAAGGCCACCTGATCATCATCATCAAGCAGAGGATTGATGGCTTTCTCCAGTCTCACCAGCCTGTCCTCCTTCTTCAAACACATACACAGATTTGACAGTTTGAGGAAACTAATAAAAAGTGGGAAGATAAGAAAATACGACCAAAATACGTCACTGTTGATGACTCTCACCTCTTTCAGTTTAGCATCACACAGATCCAGCATGGACTGTGCAACTTGTGTTATTGGGTGTTTTGCCCCTGGTGGAACAAGAACAGAAAGCCATCTCAACAAACTGAAGCAGGTTTAAAATCTCACTGAAACCACAATGAGCCTAAGAGTGTGTTTAAACATGTTCCTGTAACTCTACCATTGTAGGTGGCGCTATTTTTGACAATAAGCTCCACTGCTTCACGGAACTCCTCCCTTGATGGGTACATCCGCTTGCGTACATTCTCCCTTAGTGTTTGCAGGTCCATGGGCCGTGTGATGATCTTATAGTAGTCCTTCACAACCTTAGCATTGACTGGTGTGTGGAATGGGTATGTCTACAATGAAGAGGCAGACGCAGTAAATATGAAATTGAATAAGAAATCAAGACCTCATTTTTATGATGAAGTGAATGTGTGGCTCACAGATCTTACATTAGGGTGATCCCGCATGTCATTGATGATGCTTTCTAGCACAGAGGACAAGGTCACCATGGGGTCCGTGCGTCTGCGGTGGATGGCCTTGTGGGGTTTCTGTCAACATTAAAAAAAAAAAGGAAAAAAAAAAGTCTTAAACCATCAGTTAAAGGGACTCTAACCTTACAATCTTCCCTGGGAAATTCAGATATTTAAATTTTTTTATTAATAACATTTAAAACCCTACGTGGTCAGGCTCCTGCCTATACAGAAGACCAGCTGAGAACTTATCCCAGCAGTCAGCCTCTCTGATCACCTGATCAAGATCTTTTAACTGCTCCACACTCGTATTTTAAATACAGAGCTGACCACACTTTTGATGCCTGTACTACAATATATTTTTGTGGCTGCTCATGATCTTCACGTGTACTACATGCACCCACCCAATTTTTATTGGAGCACATGGCACGTATGAACATTAGGGTAGTTGGCACACTCACACTGAGCCTAACAAAGTGGCAAACCGTTATTGCGTGGCATAAGTCACAGAAAAGAGTGAGCACAGCGCATGCCACTTTCAGCTGTTCAGGTGGGTTAAATCAGCGGCTTGCTTTAAACAACTGCTGAAAACTAATTTTTATATGATAGCTTTTCCTTAATCTTTCCCCCATTATTTTTGGCACTTGATGACATGTAATGTGTGCGTACAACTGTGTAATGTAGAAATGAATGTAAGACCTATGCTGTGTTTTGTTTGTTACATGTTCACTCATCTTTAATGTGTATTTTTATCAAAACTGTGAAGCACCATGTGCTTCAGAAAGTGTTATATAAGTTACTGTTGTGCGTTAAATAATTCTTACATTGAGGTAGTCACAATGGACTGCACTGCCTACGCGTCTCTTCTTCTTTGGTGGCAGCTGTTGTTTGGGGAACTTAAGCACCAAAGACTTTCTGCGCACTTCATCAGCACTGTAGGAAAAAAATTCAGTTAAACTGGCAGGAGGAGACGACACAGATCCTTTAACTGTAAATGATTCAAATTAGTATAATATTTTGTAAAATACACAAAATTTAAATGAATACACATTTTTTAGTGGTAAAGAGAGAGGGGGAGAAAAAAAAAAAAGGATGATCGACTACCTTTCAATGAGCTGTTTGCCCAGGACAATCTTAGTGCCCTCCACCTTGATCAACTCCTCATTGTCATTGTGGATGACCGTCTTTTCTAGCTCCTCCTCCTGCTCCTCTGTCATGGCAACTGGGTTGGAGGGTGGGGCATTGGTTTGATAGTAAAGTGGACAGAACTTATTGGTCCTCATGTGTCCAATGGCTCCACATGCGCCACACTTTAGCTAGGGAAAAGAGAAAAACATTAAGGAACACGACAATAATATACCAGTGCTATATAATAATAATAATAGGAAGAATTGTTCAAGAGTAACCCTGCAACATCTTAATCAAAATAGCTAATTGGCTTTAAATTTGAGATTTAGCACATTACCATAAAGCTTATGAGGAAAAGTGAAAGAAAGGCATATAAAACTGGATCGGCAAGCTTACTTTTACCTTGAGGTCTGGTCTCTCTTTGACCTTCTTGGTCTTCTTCTCTGGAGGACCCTTGATCTTATCCTTCTCTTGGTTTCTCTTCAGCCTCCTCAGCTGCTCCTGAATACGCCGACGCTCCTTTCTCATCTCTTCTCTGTGCTGCTCGTCAAAGAGGGCAAACTTTCGTCTATAAAATTACAAAGAAAAAAAAAAGAAAAAAGAAAGAAAGAAAAACAAGATGTTTAACGTTCACTGGTTTATTAGTGGTGGTTTGAATTAAGTAACAGTCTGATGTTATGAAGTCACTTTCTTTCTCCTTAGTGAGTTCCACTCATTCCCACAATGAATTAGACCGATCCTCTGGATAAACCATACAATATTAACAAGAAAAACATTTTCAGCATATTTTAACAGAGAAACGTTTAAGTATAAGGATTAATGCAATACATAATTCAAAACTATTAAAACTAATCTGAATTTTAATCAAAGTTGTGCATCATTATCACTGGTTTCTGTGCATCAATCATAGCTCTATAAACATAAACTCTGATAGGACAAAATTATTATACTTTATTTGAACTATTATGTAATAGCACCAATAAATATAGAACTAGTTTGATTGGATACTTTCAAGAACCAAATAAATAATTATAATTAAATTTGACTTTAATTACAGTCACACTCACATAAATTCATCATCCTTGGTGGTTCTGATCCTGATGTAGGCGTCAATGACTGCAGCTTTCCGCACTGTTTCACAGCGGACATACTCCTTGCCATCCTCATCTCTGAAGGTGCGATAGATCTTGAGTCTGCGTCCTGTGGCCGAGGAGTTCAGGCTGGTGACGGAGGACGTGTCATCATCTTTGTGGGAACTGGTGGAAAGTGAACTGGCTATAAAAAGAAAAGAAGTTCACAGTTAAAGACCTATTTCTTTGTCCTTAACATTATGTCCTTGTTTATTAACACAAATGGACACTTACACAGGCCTTTACGCCGCTCCTTGCGCCCCTTGTCACGATCGCTCTCATCACCCATCAGCATCCTCTGCAGCTCCTTCCTCTCCTGCTCTTCCCTCTCACGGGAAAGTTGGGAGCTGGTCTTCTTGTTCTGCAGCATGTTCTCAATGTTCTTACCCATCTCCTCAAAGTCACTATCCTCTGCTGAACTGCTGTCTGTGTCTGTGGAGAGCACCTCTGTCGACTCCAGCACTCTGAGGTGCAGGTGCAACAAAGAAGAAATGTTAAAGTGTGCACAGGCATGATGTTGCCTATATGATGCATATATAGTGCTAAATCAGAGGCTCACTTGTTCTGCAAGTCAAAGATTCTCTGGCACTCTTCCTTGTAACGTTCCTGGTGTTCAGCTACAGAAAAACGAGAGCCTCTGGCAAACTTGCTCATGGGTCCCTCTCCTGAGCGTGCCTGCTCCGTGGACATGGTCCTCACCACGTCAATAACTTCCCAGCGTGACAGTTTCTTGATCTAACACACAGACAAAACCATGATCATTTTAAAACCTTTAAATATCATTCTAAATGTAAAGCATTTCCTGCATTTCTATTGGTTATTGAGCTCAAACCTAATTGGGGGAAGGTCTCCAAAATCTTGATGCTGTCCTATATCTGTTTAAAGTGCTTTTACATCATCCTGGTCTTACCTCCTCCTCCGGTACACCAAACTTGCGCAGCAGCTGCTTGGCATTCTTCAGCGAGAGCCTCCTCAGATCAGCGTCTGTCCCTGTCACTGTCTTCTTCACCGGCTGTGGCTCTTTGTCATCCTGCAAGACCCAACCAAACTTGTCACCCCCACATTGTTTACATAAGCAATGCTGAGGTGATAATTTTTACTTTACACACTCAGACCTTCTGTTGAGTAGGCTTGTTCGGCACTTTCACATAGGAGAAACCTTCTCCACAGCCTGTAGGATCAGCCACACCTGTAACCTCTAACAGGCACTTCCCCTTCATAGCAGAAATGAAGGCTCTTGTTGTGTTCCAAGGAGCTGTCCGCACCTAAAGTGTGACACATAAACCAGCATGGTGTCATATCAAGTCTGCATTAGTTAACTTTATTATAAGGAGGAGTTCTGGCTGATACCTCATCGTCAATCTTCATTTGAAAGTCCTCTTCGTTCTCCTCCTCTGGAGCAAAGAAGGATTTCTCACCATATCCAGCATCCTACAGGGGTGAAACAACTTGTGATCAAACAGAAGACAAAATTATTACAAATGAAGTTACTTGTAGGTGAAAATTGTTACCTTAAGCCTTTGCTCTGCTACCAGCATGCTGTAGTAAGCACAGCACTGCTCTGGAGAAACCATGGCCCTGATCTCTTCTTCTGTTGGCAGTCTGAAATCAGGCTTCAGCACCCACCAGTTTGAGTCCATCCCTGGCATGAGGACAAGGCACACATATCATTTATGCCCAACTGCTTGATCACAGAGTGCAGTGTGACAAGCAATAATAATAAAAGTCATCACTTTGTTTCCATTATAGGCTGTAGAAAACATGATGTGGTTTTACTGAACAGTCATACCCTGTCTCCTTATACTGTCCTTACCCTACATCTTACCTTTGGGCCAAAATCCATAGCAGGCGTAAAAAGCTCTTTCAATGCTCAGATTTCTGTCTGTCAATTCAAGGCACACACACACACTGCTGACCTCATGCAACTTCAAACAGCACAGAATTATTTTATACCCTAAAGATTTCCCTGATTCAACACAACTGTTAGTCTAATTCATGAGAATGATCACTAAATGCTCAACACAGTCAAATGTATGAAGTCTACCTGTACGTTTGAAATCAGCACACAGTTTAAGTCGTTTCCTGATGCTGCTTTCTGAGTGTGAGGGAAAAGCTTTCTTTATATCCTCCATACGGATTCTCCGTGGCCGATCCTTGCTCTTCCAGAACAAGCGATAAATGAACACCTACACAACACAGAAGTGATATTTCAGCAATGTGATGAGAACAGCTTTGGTTTCTGGGAGATGTCGGGCAAATGCAGATACCTGCAGGAAGTCTCTGATGTGAGTATTGGCTCGTTTAGAGTTTGGCCCCGGAACTTCAAACAAGGGGCACTCCTGACCAACTACAATAATATCTACAATCTCTCTAATGTAGTAGCCATGTCGTGTTCGTATAACCAAGAAATCAGTCTCAGGCATCTTGTGAAGGTAGATTGGGGCACGGAAGAGGTTGTTCTCAAATGCCTGAGAAAAAAGGCACATCATTCAGTTTTCCATGATAACAGAACAGAGATATTTTATATATTCACCAGTCTAAATAATGATGATTTTCCTGATGAGGTGCTGACCTGGAGAAGCTGTCCAGGATGCAGAGAACCAAGGAAAGGGGATGTGTGACAGTAAACTGTCTCTCCATATTTACAATCAGGTGCTCCAGGATCTTTTCCAGGTTTCTGAAAAGCACAGCAGCGGTGGCGGCACGTTTTAAGAACCGCACCCAAATAATGAGTGACAAATGAAAACCTGACAATCTGGTGAATTTCATTATGCTTTAAAATGACACGTCTGTATTTCTCAACAGAACAAAACATAAAAGTGCAAAAGTTATTACAACAGAAAACCAGTATCACGCTCACCCTTTTGTAGTAGTTCTTGATTTTAGTTGCCATGCCAACTTGCATGATGAGAGGAGGGTATTCCTCACTGTATTCTGCCAGGATCAGATCTCCATCTTTGCCTGTCAAGTCTTGCGGGGTTCGCATGAAGAACATGTCTCCTCCTCCTGATGCCTGCCGCTCTTGCTCTCGCATCTATCCAAAATTAGATTATACATTCAGTACACATTAACATTAATGACAAAACTACATGGTTATCTGTACATTCACAGTGTAATAATGCTTGTTATGAGCAGGGCTGCACCTTGGCTTTCTTCTTTATGTGTTTAAGCAGAGGCTGAGCAGGGTGGGGACCTGGCTGAGCCAAAGCTCCAAACGAATACTTCTTCAGAGTCTGACGATGGAACTGGCGAAGCTTCATGGGCCCCATGTGAGTGGGGAAGAAGGGCTGCCGCAGTTCCAGGGCTGGGATGGAGTGCTGTCAACAGGAGCAATGTTATTTAGCTGTATTACACAACACAAATGATGGCTTGTTTTTTCTAAATACATGATGTGGCACGATTCTTTTATGATTTAGGTACTGATCATGTACCGTTAGTTTTTGTCTTCACTTTTATGCACTACTATTTACCTGAATAATGTTGCCACCAAAGGTTCCCCTCAGGCCTTGCTGTTTGGGATAGTAGAACTCATCATTGGACAGATTCCAGGGATCTTTGACCTCAGGCTGGGACATGTTCTGTGTTGAGAGAAAGCATACATCCCCTCAAAGTACTGCCATTCTAACATTCTCATCTTTTAGCTAAAGTATAAAAATGTTCCTGAAAATTTCCCACTTACAGCTTACACCTAAAGGTAAGAATTTTGAAGCCTTTATTATGTACCCCTTATCCTCCTCATTAGAGACTTTTTACCATTTCCTTCAAAACAAACCATATCTCCAGTACAGATTTGCAACTAATAATCAAGACTGCCTTTGCCATACCTGCTGTGGCTCATCTTTTATCACGCCCGTTTTCCCCAGCAGGATGCGGCTCTTCTTGATTGCGGTTTCTTTCTTGTTCTCTTTTGATGGAGAGTGGGAGGTTGTCTCCTCCTTTTCATCAGGAATTTCTGCAAGTGGCAACGGCATTGCATGCATCAAAAAACAAGGCAGCCTAAAACAAGCAAAAGCATCACAGAAGTAGCAGAAGACGATTTTTCAACTTACCTAGAATTATGTTCTCATCATTGGGATCCAGTGTAAGAACAGGTGGCTCAAGCATGTGGTCCATCTCCTGATCATCCCAGATAATGTTGTCTTCCCAGCGTCCGTATACCAACTCTTCATTATCAATGGGAAAAATGGAGAACCAAGGACAGTCTTCTTCCTGAGAGGCTGCAAAGGCACAAAAACAAATGAACACAAAACAAACAGTGAGAAGTTATCTTGAAACAGAATGGGCTGAAATATGACCAAAAGAGTAAACTGACCTTGATTATCGTGGCTGTTTTTGTCCCGCTTTGAACCAGAAATCGAAGCAGCTTTGGGCATGGGTGGAGGTGTAGGTGGCACCAGCTGGGAATTACTTCTTGTCAGACCTGGAATATTAAACAGAATATTAAGATTTCTTTTACACAAATTAAATATTACACCTTAGTCCTTCACCATCTATTATGGCTGTCCTTACAACTTAAGAATACTCCACCTGGCATAAAAAAAAAAAAGATTTACTTTTGTATTTTTTCCTGGTATCTTACCCTGCTGTGCATTGTAAGCATTGGCATTGCGGGTCATGCTAGAGGGTAGCCATCCTGCCAGGCTGGCTCGCTGAGTCTTGGTACCCTTGTGTTTAACATCCTCTCCATTCCAAATTATATCATCCTCCCATTGCAGCTGAGTGACCATGAGGAAGAGTTCATTCTCCAGGGTTTTTCTGTCTTTAGCTTCATCATCTTCATTATCATTATCATCGGCATCATTATTATCCTGCTGCACCTGAACCTATGGAAATAATACACACAACTTCAACAACATAATCAGGATTATTTCCTTGCTTTGGATACAGATGTCCGTATCTGCATACCTCTTGGGAAATCTCTGTTATTTCGAATAGGTGTATCCGGCTTCTGAGGCTCACTGGATTGCTGTTCTTTAAGCTTGAACCCATAGTTGAAACTGCTTCCATCCTCAGGAACCCCTAGCATGTCGTACCAGAGCTGGGCTGGACCATATCTCCATTCTGCTACTTTAGGCCGAGATTCCATCTCCTTGTCCCCATCACCACAAGTTTGTGAAAACTTTGATTCTACTGGAGCCATCATGGTTATCTGGACAACACAGAATGCATGTAAAGTGCTGGATAAATTGAAAACTTCTAAAAGCTGATATTATTCAAAATTCCAGCAAAGACCTACCTCATCATCAGAAAGACACTGCTCTGGAGGTGGAGGGGTGGGATATTCATAAAGCCATCCAGATTTCTTCTCCTGGCTTTGTTCTAAGGGTTCTCCTTCTGGAGGAGGTGTCCCAGGCTGAGGGTCTCTGTGTTTTCGCTTCTTTTTCCTGCGGGCACTCCTCCAAACTGATGGCACGTTCTTTCCAGGACCAAACAGTCGTAAGAACCGAAGCACCTGGCAGCACATTCAATAAAATAGGTGTCATGGCCCTCTCTCAATTTAAAATGATGATGACAAAAATGAAACTTTAATATGCTTGATAAGACCCTTAAAATTAGCACAGTGCCAGTAAAGATGCTTACCTTTCCAGGCCTAAACTCTGGGAAGAGCTCTGTGACACTTGGCAGTGCTTTGGCAGCATCCTTCTGCATGATCCCGGCAAGAGGGAGAGTGAGCCTGTCAGCAGGGCCACCGGCACCTGAACCCTGACAGGGACGGTCAGTTTCTGACTCAGAGTCTGAGGAGCTGCTGAAGTCAATCTTATCTCCCGTAGAAGATGGAGCAATGATAGAAGGCAGGATGATACCATCACCATCTTCCCCAACTGCTACAGGTGACCGTGATAAATCAAAGCAACAGTAAAGACCATCAAACTTTGTGATGAAAATCATTTGTTCATCACAGAACAAAGTGTGCATTACCATTTAATGTAATCAACCCTGAAAGTCTCGAAGGAGTAATCCAGACACAATTTCTCTATAGGAACTAACCACGAGCAACTATATACTTACCATTTGTGCTCTGAGTGGAGGGTTCCTCCTTCTTAGATGTAGGAAGGGTTGGTGGTGGTGGAGGGGGCATGAGTTTGGAGTCAATATCCTCACAATCTGCGTCATAGTCATCCTCATCATCTAGGAATAAGGAGTTTTAAAGTATTTTTATATTAACATATAGTCATGACAAAAAACAGTTTTCACAGGACTACGCAGCCATGTAAAAAGCTAAGTACACACTTAAAGCACTTGCACTTGATTAAGTGATCATCAGCAAGTATGCAGTCCTTGTGAAAACTCTCTTTTTCACACGAATGTAATGTAAACATAAAGTACAACATTTAGGAAATCCCCAAAAAGAAAACAAAAGACAATGAATTAAAAAAAATAAAATTATATGATGACAAAAAGTAGTAAACAGATGTTTTTGTTTTTAACTGTCTAAATGTTAGAAAAATCTACTCTTCCTTTTACCTCACAAAGTAAAAAAGAATCCCAGCCTTGCTGTCACAGCTGATAACAATGCTACAGTAAAACATGGTAAGAGCTGTAATGTTACTGTTCACCTGTTTTCCTGCTGGGCTGCAAAGACCCCATGGCCTGACGGTATTTCTGTGCTCATCCTCAGCAACTTCACTGATGTCAGAATAATCAACTGCATCTCGTGCTTTTCACCCAACCTGGAGAAGGAAAATTATTTAAAATTTTGAACAATTCTCTTCCCACCCACATCTGTGTCAATTTCCTTCACATATTTAACCTCACCTTCTGCATCCACGCTTGCAGGGTCTCTATTTTCCTCCTTATCGTCATCCTCATTGGCAGTGATCTCCGTAATAAGTGAGCCCAGACCCAGAGTCCCCAAACCAGCTAGATGTTTTTTGGACTCCTGATATGGGGAAATATAAGAGAAACAAAACAGTTCAATGAGCAGTAAAAAACTTGAACATCAAATATACATCATTTCCTTTGTAATTTTATGAGCTCTAATGTCCTCCTAAATATTTCAGCAGGAAAACATGTTTTAAACACCCACGTTGTCCAGAACACTGTCATCTTCTAGCTGTCCGTCTTCGTTGATGTTTCCAAAGAGGAAGCCAGTTATAGAAAAGGGGCGGTCTTGGTCGTCATCACTGTCCGAGTCTGACATCCTAAAAGCATAACATTCACAGTTTGAGCATTTGGACCATCTCCAACGTCTTTAGACGGCAGAAGAGATGGCCTGTGCTGATCCTGCATGTGTTCATTTCTCTAACTCTGTCTGTTACAGAGTGTTCTCACTTTAGCGTTCCTCGCTGTTCCTTAATAGTAGCGTAAATCAGCCAACCTAGGAAGAGTCAATTCAGATTAACTTTATTCACTCTGTTTTACTCATTAGAAAACTGTGGTCCAACCTGAACCCTGTAACTTTACATTAGCTGTGCTACAATGAAAATGTAGTTAACGTTGATATTAGTTAGCAAGCCCACACATAAGACTGTAAAAGTGAATAAAATACATTTTCACTCAACTTCCACTTACCTTTGAGTGAGTTCTCTTCAGCTTTTTACGCTACGGTTTTAGCCAGCTTGATTTAGCCACTGAATGTTAATGGATGCGGCTAAGTAAGGTAGCTAACGCTAGCTAGACAAAACAACTTGCAGTGCGTTAACTTAAATCTGTGTAATTAAACATATTTCACCCAGGGTCTATGTCAGTTTTGCCTGGTCAAACAGTAAACACTCAAACTCCTTAAACCCAGTATCTACACAGCCAGCAAGCGTTGTTTTTGTTTTTATTTTTATTACTGTCATGCACTGCAGCATTCAGCAGCCCGGACTAGCCGAGTTAGCGGAAGAGCCCAGTGCCCCGGATGAGTACTGTGAGGCGTTCAGGTACTCTCTGAAACGTAGGAATTGGTGGAGTTCACCACAAAAAGGTTAATGCAATCCAAAGTAATTTTTAATAGTAATTTTTAAAAGGTAGCCGTTGTATTTGCGCTGGAGTATGCATTTATACTAAATTTAATGATTGTGAATTTATGTTTATTCCATAAAATTAAAACTGATCTGGTCCCACTATACCCAATACTGTATGATGCCACAGTTTGGCGAGGGGGGGAGGGGAATTATTATTTGTCTTTATGGTACACGTGTGTGGAGATAAACCATTTGTCTTGCAATATTTTCTGAAACTATAGCATCACTGAGGCTGTTGGACCATCAGTGTTACAGGGTTTACTGAAAACATTTCAGCATGAACTAAAAACTCACTAAAACCAATTAGTCTTCAATGTTTTCATTCTTTATTACTGTGTAGAACAGAAATACTTGTGTGCATCAGACAGTCATAATATTTGTACTCTATATAAGGTGTCAAGCATTTGGATCCTAGCTCTTCAAAGGTACTAACAGTCAGTTCTGTTTAAAAATAGTTTAAAACTTTCCAAGAATCATTCTTCAAACAGAATGTGAAGAAACATTTGCTATGACTTTATGTCCAAACTATGAATCGTTTTAAAAAGTTATCACTGAAGTTGAACTAGGGCTGGTCTGTAGCTTCATGTAATATCTGATTGTACCTCCAGGTGCTGTTGTGATGCATTTAACAAGTGAAGTCACTAAAAACAGATTCTTATTTATAATGGCAGCCTGGCAAAAAGCAAAGCCCCTTCAAGAACAGTAACACACATCTAAAAACATCTTAACCCACTCATTCGAAAAATGCTGTCCCTGGTGGTGGCAGTTCTAGTTGCATTCTGCAAAGGGTAATTACCAAAAGCAGCTTTAATTAGGCTCTCTGGAATATAGAATTTAGTCAAGATAGGGAGTGCATAACCATGTTTGGAAGCTGATAAAATGCCTATAATTTTACAAACCATGCATAACATTTGTGCTTTGGTGCTGCCGTGTTTCCTCAGTCATTGGACTTGCATATTCTTTTTCTTCTTCTCTTACACCAGCTCTAAATTCAGTATCCTCTGCCCAGTATACCCACTGTCCCTTCTCTTCACATATCCAAAAAGGTGAACTATTACATAATAATAATAGAGGTCCACTGAAAAAAACAAAACAAAGCAAAATAAAAGGTAAATAAGAACACTATAACAGTTTAGCCAGTTTTAATTATTTTTAAAACACTTGGTTTGGAAAAAGTACAAAAGTGATCCTGGACACCACAGTATGAAACCAGCCCAATAATGTAGGGTGATAGGTGTGTTTGTTTAAAAAGCATCTTCTACAGACATGTTAATTTCAACTGGCCTTACCATACACATACTGTACTCACTAAAACAGATACAAGCAATAGTTTAAATACATTGGCTGACCCCAGTGATACATTTACAAGTGATTCTTAAAAAACTAATTAAAAGGGTTGGGGGGGGGGAGAAAAAGTCTGACCACAAAGCCATCTGGTATCTGGCAGTAAAATCATGCAGTATTACAATCGTTCCACTAAAGAGAAACAGCAAAGCACTACAGCTGTCACACAGTGAGAAACGGGGCAGCCAAGAGACAGCCTTTCAAAGTGTTCATTGGTTTTTTTTCTTATGAATTGTTACTGAGAGATTTCTCTACTGTTGAGCAGCAGCTCAGTGGTCACCGTTCCCACGTTTGCATACATTGTAAAGTTGCACATGGTCTCCGTTAAGGAGCGCTTGTCTTCCACACTCGCGTCCATTTAGAAAAATATAACTAATTGCTATTGAAGAAAACCCCAAAATGTGGGATATTCTCTTAGTATGTTGTGAGGAAATAAAAAATAAAAAGCTAAGAAATACAGTTGAATAAATAAAATGCATGACATCCATAAAAATTAAGTGGCTGCATTGACAATGCTCTCCACATACTGTATGCACACCATGCTTTTTGTTTTGGCCCGGCAGTGTTAACAAAAAAACAAAAAAAAAGAAAAAAAGAGGGCTCCATCCTCCACCCCATCCAAAGTCACATCCTATGATCCAGTGGAAAAGTTGCCAGAAAATATCTAAAATATGTTTATTTCGAGAAAGGTTTCTTTGATTTAACAATTGACCTCCATGTACAACATGGTCTCTGGCTTTTACCAATTTAGAAATAGTTGATGTCGATGGCAATGAGGAAACACAGGAGAGAGACTTTCACAGTGTTACAAAAATGAAGCCGCTCTGTGTTGTCACCCGCTGGCCGGCCTATTGTTAGGGCAACAGCAGTGAACTTCCTGTCCGATCAAACTTTTTCCCCTTGGAGAGGGCAGCCACTTGTTTCATTAGCTCCCTGTTCTTAGCCTGTGGGGAAAAAAAAAAGAAAAAAAAGTTTTTTTGTGTTAGAAATTTGGCATATAGATGCAATTTTCTTTTAACATCTTACTGGAAACATGCACACTTATTCACTGCAGTTTTCTTTTAATCTTGAGAGAGTGTAAGCCTATGCAACAAGTGACTCTCCCCTGTCATGATGGGAGTAATACAATATAGCTCATGGCAGAACATAATTCCGATGAATCGTTTCTCCGGTGTGTCAAATGACTACATTACCACCCCTCCTTGGAACTTAAGAGTATAAAACATTTAACCATTAAGACTGACACAGCTGAATTTGTGATATACATTTTATTAACTAATGTGCTAAGAACAAAGAATAGCAAAAAATAAATAAAACACGTACAAATCTTCTCACTAGATATTCTAGGAGCAAAACTTAACAGACAAGTTATCTTTGGTTCACAACATGTCACACATGCACTCCCTACCTGCTGCTGCTCCATAGCTTCTTTGTGCGCCTTCTCCATTTGATTCATCTTCACTCTCATATTTGACTCCTGGTACTGAAAGTCTGCTTTGAGCTCTGTGAGCTACAAGAGAAATTTATCATTAAATCAATCCCTCAATCAAATCCAGGGGTCAGCTGAGGCAGATAACCTACCTTTCGGTCCTTCTCAAGGATGGTCTGATCTCTCTGCTGCAGAAGTCTCTTTAGTGACATCACTTCCTCTTTCAGCTGGCTGATGAGAATGAAGTTGTCCGTTCCCCCTGAATCCATAGACTGGGTAATGGAACTACTGAAGGGAGAAAGAAAGGCGCATGAAGCTAATGCTGAGATGGGTAGTAAGAAAAACATATGTAACCAAAATATAACAATGTCTTACACCTGTCATACCTGTCCCCATTGGATGGCTTCATCTCCAGTTTTGGTTTCTTCTTTGGAGTCTCCTTTTGGATTGAAGACGATTTATGGCTGCAAAGAAGATCAAAAAGGAAGTGTACACTTTGGGAATAAAAACTCTGTCAAGTACAATAAGAACCTTAAACAAAAAGGGCAATTTTACCTCTGCTTCCACAGTCCCTGCTCCTGCTCAGGACTCAGGCTCCCACTCAGTCTACAGCATACAAGAGACAGATAAAACTTTTATGTGAGGAAAATCAAAGGGCTGACTAAGCAGCCTGGGGATGTAGTTGAGAGAAAGAGCCGATACAACAGTGGACATACTTGTGGTGAGAACTGCTGTGTCTGTGTTGGTGATGGTGATGGTGATGGTGCGGTCTGGAGTGGTGGTCTTTCTCATTCAGGGATGAAGAGTTGGAGGAACCGAAGCCCTTCCTCTGCTCCTTAGTCTTCTGCAGGACACGACGGTAGGAGAGTGTACAGAGCCAGCACAGCAGTTTTCCATCCACCTGAAATACAAGGAAATAGAATCTCATAAAGCTCTCTACTAAACACGCACAGTATATACTATACTGGACTGCATGCATTTTAGGCTCATACCTTTCTCCTGCCCTCTTCCTTACGGTCAAATGCGCATTGCTGTTTGCACTGTTCGCAGGTCTGTGGAGGTCCATATTTCTTCTCTGAGTTAGTACAACGCTGGCACTTTGTACCGATAAAAGCTGCAATGATGTTACAGTACTGGCAGGGTTTAGGCTGCAAAGACAAACAAAACCATATTTCTTTAAAAAAAAACAAAAACAATACAGTACAATGAAGTGGGACTCAGCAAATACTGCTAATAGTACAAAAAAAAAACCCTCCCAAAAAACAGAGAAAACAGGAGAAATCTGCTACTCACTGTTCCAAACTGTTTGACGTTCTGGGCACATTTCTTGCAAATTGTATTTGTTTTACTGCAAAGAATAAAGATGGGTTCACAGCCAAATCAAGCTGCAAAGAAATTCCTCGAATTAACGTGAATGAAGACTGAATAATTGCTGGCAGAGGGAAGCATCTCACCTTTCCTGCTGAAACTCTGATCTGCAATACGTGCACTTCACTATTGGGTGTGCGATGCGACACTCCTATGGTACAAAGACAAAAAAAATGCCAGTTTGTGTCACATGACTGTCTGCTGGGGAAAGGTGACAAACAAATAGCACTATTACGCTGTTAACTACATGGCAGGTGGTGTGTACTGTGCAGCATCTCTTGGCTACATGTGTGAAAACACAAACATAATCCATCGAGAAGTAGAATCTATTGTAAATATTTTTCTTCAGGCAAACAAAGCATACTGTCACAGTAAGAGCTTCCCAGGGAGGGACAAATAGGCATTATTCACAAAATAATCATGGTTTATCTGTGACTTCTGGTGGTATTCTCTAACGATAAAAAAAAAACTGCATTAGTGCGCTTAAAAGTTTAACTTCTACTTTTAACTATAACATGCAAATACAAGTCATGTAAATAATATGGAAGAGAAAACATACACGTGCAGAAAATATAGCCAGGTTTGCTTTAAGGTTCTCTCCAGTTATAAATCCTTTTTTTTTTGTTACCCAGAAACGGGCTCTGCTGCTGAGCTGTACACGAGAAACACTATGTCAAATATGTACTCCACACATTTTATGATTTTTATTCACCCAGAAGAAATATTCAACAGGTAAACATGTGGTGTGGCTGTGTTGTTACGCTTTAGTAAAGAGCTGAGTAGTCAGGAGTGATCTAAACATGGTTACGCTAATACGGTTGCCTTCCAACTTGTTACATAATCTGAGCCTGTCTAACCTGCTACTTGTTGTAGCGCAGTGACACCCGGGAGGCAAAAAACAACCGCACACTTCTGCACTCTTTAGAGTCGTGATTGTTGAGTCTTGTTTACGGTCATTCTCGCTCTCTCTCTCACACACACACTATCTGCCAAACCTTGCACAGCTGCTGGCCCTGCGACAGCTCCTCGAAGGGGTACCGCTGGTTACACTTCGTACAGGCGTACAGTGCCGTCGTTGCCATTCTCGTCCAGCTAGAGCCAACGAGCTAGAAGTGGATAGCGGAATCCAGCTGAAAACCGAACGGATTAACGTCGCAGGTTCCTTTCTAACCGCTTGCTAACTGACAACTAAGAGCACACACCGTGTTGGAATCCAGCGTTAGCTAACGTTAGCTAGTTCGGAGATGTAGCGTAGAGCAACACTGAAATAGCCTAGCTGGAGGAAGCAGACGAAGAACAATAAACTCCAAATATCTGTGATCTTTTACTACTTATACGTTATCCAGCCGCGCTAACTTGACAGTAGTCGTTAGTTATACTGCCTCATGAGCAATCCGTTCACAGAAATCTGATATTTTTTATTAAGTTTCCCGTGTTCTCGCTAAGAAAGGTGTTTTTCCTTGTGTTTTCCTTCTCTCTTTTTGTATCAACGCCGTCGTCGTCATGTAACCGGAAGCGGCCGACGGCTCCCGAAGAAGAAAGGAAACCTATCGCGACACAACAGCAGTACGCGGGATTTAAGTTTGAAATCTAGAGAGCCAATCACGTACCAGAAATCATTAAACACGTTTTCACATCTCATATATTACACCTAGACTGCAATGGAGATATAATTTACAAAAACTGCTATTTTTCAAAGAGTGATTCAATAATAATATTGTCTTGTTCAATTCAATAGCACTTGTGTATGTTTAGATATCAGGAACCTCAGCATGATCAGATAAGATCAGATAAGATAAGATATCTTGCACAATACAATTAAATTTTGTTGGAGCATCCTCCAGATGCCTTAATAATATATATGAGATAGAAAATAAGAAATATAAGTAGATCAAATAAGGATCCGATGCTTACAGTGAGATGAGGTAGTATGAACAGCAAACAAAAAAAACAATCTATTACAACTGTATGCAATGTGCTAAAATGGTGCAGTGGATGTGCAAGGAGACTGTCTAGTGGGTTTGATATGGTCAGAATTCTGCAGTGTAACAGCTCTGTGGTAGTGGTGGGCGGATGGTCCAAATATCGATAATATCAATACCAACGTTAGTATTGATATTGATCAATACTAGTGTAATAAGATCGATACTTCAGCTTGAGTTTCTCTCCTGTATGCAGTGCTGCGATTTCATCAAAGATGCGAGCTGACTGTTTAAGTGCCGCTCCCATCACAGAGCACAAAGCAGGCACACTTTGCTCCTCCCCTCCCCGCATTGTTTTGACATTATACCGTCAACAAATTTTACTTGGGAAAAAAAGAAATTTGTCAGCACTCCCGGCCCCGCCCCCTACTTCCGGCCCGCGATTTGATGTCAAAAATATAAGACAATTTGGCCCTTTAAGTTACTCTTTTGATATTTCGCTTTCCCCTCCAATTAAGAGGGAAAAAGAAGAGGAGTTAGCAAAATGTCAAAAAAGTAACTTAAAGGGCCAAATTGTCTTATATTTTTGACATCAAATTGTGGGCTGGATGTAGGGGGCGGGGCTGGAAGCTTAAATGTTTTATAAGGTTGTAGAGTGATAATTTTTTACAGCTTGTTTATTTAAGAAAAAAATCCAGAAAATTACTGAATAAAGGGATATTTTTTAATTACAGTTTTGTAATGTACTTTCTGAACACTACCTGAAAAAAGTTTTAATTTGTTCTTGAATGATCATTTTGTAAACTTTATTTAAGAAAAAATAAATTGTTTTGCTGCTGTTCTATTGTTTCAGAACAAAAACTTTTATTTTGATAAAGTATTTTCTATTTACCTATAAACTTTGCCCAATTCTTTTCTAGTTTTTAACTAATTAATGATCCAAAGTAAAAAAAAAGAAAAGAAAAGAAAAAGATCACAAAACACTTAAACTTCATGAAAATTCTTCATAATTATTTAAAAGTATTGGTATCAGTATTGGCGATACTGGCCCTGTATTTACCTGGTATCGATCAATACCAAATCTTGCAGTATCGCACACCACTACTCTGTGGTAGAAGCTGTTTTTTACTCTTGTAGTTTGGGCATACAGTGTCCTATAGTGCCTCCCAAAAGGCAGAGGGGTGAAGAGGCAGTGTCCGCAATGTGTGCTGTCCGTGACTATATCTGTGACCCGCCTGGTGCAGCAGGTCCTGTAAATGTCCTCTAGTCTGGGGAGGTGGGTGAGGATGATCCTCTCAGCTGTCTTGATGATGCACTGGAGAGCTTTCCTGTTGTCGCAGTGCAACCAGAGTACCATTCTGAGATGCAGTATGTAAGGACAAACTCAATGGCTGACCTTTAGGAGCTTACCAGCAGCTGTTGTGGGAGTTACACTCTCTTCAAGCACCTCAGGAATTGAAGCCTCTGGAGACCTTTCTTGACAGTTGCTGTGGCGTTGACGGTCCAGGTCATGTTGTGGCTGATGCTGACCCAAAAGCTGTTGATGCTCTGCACGACCTTCTTTCTCTCACTGCTGATGGTGATGGGGCGATGGACAAGTGGTCTCAGTCTCCTGAAGTCCAAGTGGATCTAAAAGCAGACCACAGCAAAAAAACAAAAAAGAAAAACCACACTCGCCCTGTGCCCTTTGTCCTCCAAGCTCAGGTCCTCTGGACTGTTCCTAGGACTGCACACACTGGACAGAGATCTACAGTAGGATGTCGTTCCTGGAATTTGCTGGAGCCACTCTCCAAGTTTGGGGTCACTGCACAAAGTGTTCCAATTACAACAGGGACCACTGTTACCATCACCTTCCACATCCTCTCTAACTCTTTTCTCAGCCCTTGGTATTTATCGAGCTTCTCGTGTTACTTCTTATTGAAGTTGCAGTCACATGGTATAGCAACATCTATCACTACAGCTTTCTTTCTCTGCTTGTCCATCGCTACTATATCTTCTTGATAAGCCATCAACAATTTTTCTGTCTGTATCTGGAAGTCCCACAGGATCTTAGCTTGGTCATTCTCAACCAACTATGGCGTCAAGTCCCATTTTGACTCCCAGGCCATACTCAGATGTTCCTGTATATTATGTCAGCCACTTGGTTATGGCGTTCCATGTATGCCCTGCCTGCCAGCATCTTGCACCTTGCTGTTATGTGCTCGGATTGTCTAGGGGCATCTCTGCACTGGGGTTTGGCTTGGTGTGGGAGACCCCAGCCTCTATCAATCTTGTGCTTAGAGCTTGTTCCCGTGTCTGCCATGATTAGTGTCTCTCTGCTGTCTTTCAGCCCAGTTTTGTCCAGCCATTGGTAGCATTTTTCAATATCAGCCACTTCTTCTATCTGTTGGTGGTACGCACTGTGCAGGGGCCTGTCCTTCCATGATGATTCCTGTTCTCTCCTTTGATCCTTTGTGGCCATCTTCCTGATGTACTTGTGGATCTTTGTTGTTTCATCCTGGATAGTGGTTCTAACACTCACTAGTCCTCCTTCCTTCTGCTTAGCATACAGTCTCAGGGTGCTGAATTTGGGTGAAACCCTCCACACATGGTAAGAAGCTTTCTTGTCTTGATGTCAGTCAGTAGACTTCTATCTCCTCTTTTGGCCAGCTTCTAGTGTAGGTGTTCATTGCCTGGATCACGCTCTTCCCATTCAACTGACTCCTCAGGATTTGCCTTATTTTCTGCAAGTACTTGGCAGTTGCAGCTTTCCTAGCGGCCACTTCATGGTTCCCATTTGCCTGTGGTATTCCAAGGTACTTATAGCTATCCTCGGTGTCTGCAATGTTGCCTTCTGGTTGTGCAATCCCCTCAGGTCTAACTACCTTTCCTCTCTTTACCATCTGACTTCTCCAGACTCGAATGACATTCCGATGTCACTGCTGCAGATCCTAGTGATGTGGATCAATGAATCGATATCTTGTTTACTCCTGGCATACAGCTTGATGTTATCCAAATAGAGAAGGTGGCTGATGTTTGCTCTATTTCGTAGTCAGAACAGCAGTGGGGACAGAGCATCTCCTTGGTAAATCCTGCTCTTGATGGTGACTTTTAGAATTAGCTCGAAGTTGGCCAGTAGTGTTGTTCTCGAAAAAATCAAAAACAAAACAAAAAACAAAAGAGCCCCAAAAACAAACCCAAAGGAAACAAAAAGTGGCAGCACAAAGCTGGAAACAGTCCACAACAAAAAAACCATAGGCGGTCAAGCAAAACAAAAAAAACCCAAAACAGTTCAAGAGGCCGACCGCGCTCCCAGCGGCGGCGAGGATGGAGACAAGCAGGGGGCCGACCGCGCTCCCAGCAGCGGCGGCAACGAAGTGACGAGGAAGCAGGGGGCCAGCGGTGGCAAAGGACCTTGGGCGGGCGGCCGCATGGCATGTGGCGGAGTCGGTGGACGGGACCCCCTGAGCGGGGCCCTCGGGACACTTGGAAGGCTCTGGCTCGGGACCCTCGAAAGACTCGGGACCCATGGGCTCGGATTGAGCGGAGACCCCTGACTGCTCGGACTGAGCGGAGACCTCAGGCGGCTCGGATTAAGCAGAGACCCCTGACGGCTCAGACTGAGCGGGGCCCTCGGGACACTCGGAAGGCTCTGGCTCGGGACCCTCAAAAGACTCGGGATCCTCGAAAGACTCGGGACCCTCGAAAGACTCTGGACCCACGGGCTTGGACTGAGCAGAGACCTCGGGCGGCTCGGATTGAGGGCCTCAGGGTGAGGTCCTGGATGTGCAGGCTGAGACCGCGGTGCAGACCGCACAGCTGTCTCTCGGACAGCTGGGGCGGTCTAGGGGATTGATTGGGTGCAGGTGACGGAGATGGCATGGATGTAGATGGTGGCTGCGGAGAGGCTGACACTGGGGGAACTAAGGGAACCGAAACTACAGAGGGCGCAGGAGCTGAAGGGACTGGGACAGAGGGCGCAGACGCTAAAGCTGAGGGGCCTGAGGGAACAGAGGGGACCGAAGCCAAAGCTGAGGGGCCTGAGGGAACAGAGGGGACCAAAGCCAAAGCTGAGGGGACAGAAGCCAAAGCTGAGGGGACAGAAGCCAAAGCTGAGGGGACAGAGGGGACCAAAGCCAAAGCTCAGGGAACCGAAGCCAAAGCTGAGGGAACAGAGGGAACAGAGGGGACCGAAGCTATAACTGAGGGAGCTGAGGGAACAGAGGGGACCAAAGCTATAACTGAGGGAGCTGAGGGAACAGAGGGGACTGAAGCTAGAGCTGAGGGAACAGAGGGATCCAAAACGGAGGCCAAAGGGACTGGACTAACAGAGACCAGGGCTGAGGGGAGCGAAGCTGAGGCCACTGAGGGGATTGAGGGGACCAAAGAGACTGAGGGAGCACGAGTCGAGGGGCGCAAAGCTGCAAGGGGAGCTGTAGCAGCAGAGGCGACTAAAGGAACTAGAGTGGAGGGAACTAAGGGAACTGAAAGGGCTGCGGAGGGAGCAACAGGGGTACCCGAGGGGACTAAAGGGACCAAAGAAGGGACAGAGGCAGTAGAGGAGCCTAAGGGGACCGAGGGAGCTACAGGGGGACCCTGAGGGACAGAAACCGCCGAGGAGAAAGTTAAAGGGACCGAGGAGAGAGCCAAGGAGTGGACCTGAAAGATCAGAGCTGAGGGAACCAAAACAACTGGGGCTGAGTGGACCGAAGCTGCAGAGGGGACCACAGGAGCTGAGGGGCCAGCGGCTAAAGGGGTTGAAACTGAGGGCACTGAAGGCACCGGAGGGGCCAAAGGGAGCAAAGCTGAAGGTGAGGCTGAGGGGAGCAAAGCTGAGGGAGCTAAGGGAGTAAAGGGAACTGGGTGGACTGAGAGAGCAGGAGCTGGGGCAGAAGACTCTGTAGCAGAGGGCGAAGCTGAAGTGCAGACTGGGGGCAAAGCTGAAGTCTCTGTAGCAGGGGGCGAAGCTGAAGTGTAGACTGAAGGCGAAGCCGGAGACTCTGAAGCAGGGGGCGAAGCCGGAGACTCTGAAGCAGGGGGCGAAGCCAGAGTGCAGACTGAGGGCGAAGCTGAAGTCTCTGTAGCAGGGGCGAAGACTGGGTGCTCCTCACCCGAGGAGCAGGGACGGGTGCTGGAGAGAGCCTGTCTCTGGCTACTCTCACCCCTGGAGCAGGCACAGGTGTAGGAGCGGGCCGGTCCGTGGCCGCCTCCACCCGTGAAAACAAAGCGGGCGCCGGAGAGAGCCTGTCCATGGCTACTCTCACCCGTGGGGCAGGAGCAGGTGTAGGTTCTGGGTTTCCAACAGGACCACAGCTCAGTCTCTAGCATTACAGCTTCTTCACTGTCAGACTTCTTGACATTCTCAGAAACGGGTACTGGGGTAACAGGTTTTAATATGCCCAAAACAAAGTCCCGAACTAACATGGGCAGAGAGTCCAAAAGCCAGGGAAAACCTGAAACTAAACCAGAGTCTGCACAGTTACGGCAGGCGAAGGATTTCGATTTCGCTGTCGAGAGCTGCACTTCCTCCTGCCTGTATAAACAGGAAGTGCGGTGGTGGTAGGCTCCTCGTCCGCATCCCATATTCAAGCCAAGCATGCGGCGGGCGAAGAGCGAGCAGGTGGTGGTGTGAGCGGCATATTCCACTGCGGTGGGGAGGAGAAATACCTGCCTACACGAATCTCCGTAGTGGCAGACAGAGAGGCAGCAGCTGTTATAGCAGGCAGCTGCTGAAGCAGAGGTGGGGAATGGTGACGCCGAGGCTTGTTTCTCCAGCCGGGCCCTCCCAGGGCCAGGCGCCTACCGATGTACTGAGACTGGCATTCAGGGATAAGCCACCTCATCTTTTCGTTCAGGTAATAATCCATTACCTCTTGTCGTTCACGACGATCATAGTCCACGGGGTCCATTTCCGGGTTCAGGTCCTGCTGTCTCGGCTGGTGCTGGCAAGGCAATAAACTTTAACACAAAAAATAGGCTGGTCGGGGCCAGCTACACAAACAAACTCAAAAAACAAGAAAGCTTGAAAAAAAACAAAACACACAGCAGTCACCAACATAGATGAAAAAGACGAGGACCCAAACAAGGAACAGAGGAAAACTAAGGGCTTAAATACACACAAGGGGATTTGGGCAAGTGAAAACACCAGGGGACGACAGGTGAACCAAATGAACCTAATGACACAAGGGAAGTAAAACTAAACACAAAGTACAGGGAACACAAGACTATCAAAATAAAACAGGAAGGGACTGAGGGGAACAGAGACGCAGACTTGACACAAGAAAACACAAGGAACTAGAAACAAACTAAAACCCCACAACAAAAGAAAACCCCCAGAACAGACAAATTAAGGTTAAACCAAAAACACACAGGGTCCACAAACCACGGACCATGACAATCCTCCTGGGTTCTATGTCTCTGATATACCTCTAGAAGCAGTTACCCAAGGCTGTGAGTCTTTGCTTGGCAGTTTCTAAGGCTTCAGTTATTGACAACTTCTTGTACTTCTTAGGCAACCCTTTCTTCATTACACCTTTCTGCAGTTCTGATAGTTGTCTAACTTGTCTCTGTGCTACTTTGATCTTGGGCTCTAGTCTTCTTCTCCGTGGTTGTTGTTCATCTTATAGCCAAGCATCTCAACAATCACTGTTGCTGTGGTATAGATCAGCTGTTTGGTTTCAGTGATGGGCGCAGTAGGAATTGTCCATAGTGCTAGCAGATGTTCAGAGTGTACTTCACGTAGTTTTGGTAACTGGCCACGGAGGGTCCAGGTTTCTAGCTTAGCCATGAGCTTCTCTTTCAGGTCAGATACTCTGGCATTCAACATATTAGTTGTTCTTAGGTCTTGATTCCCTATCTTGGAGTGTGGGGATGATGACATCTCCTCCCTGACCTGACATCCTGGCTCCCCCTTGAGGTGAAGAAAAAAACACCCTAAATATGTTTAGAACTACAAATTAACTTTATGAAATAACTTAACTTTAATGCTTTGCCTAGACCCACATTACATAGATCAGTTTTGTCCCGTACTGTTTAATGTTAGAATATCAAATTAACGAAAACACTGTGGGGTGCGACTGCTAGCTACATTCAACTCTCCTCCTTTATCTGGGCCACTCTTGCCAACTTGTGTAAGAAAATCTGCTGTCAGCTACCGTAGTTGGCTGTCTCAAAGGTTGAAAAAAGGCTGGAGCGAGGTCCAGGGATGGGGGTGGAGGGAGCGGGTAAGCGGGCTTGGTGTTTAAGTGAGGCCCGGGGCTTGGAGGGTGGAGTCGAAGCGAGGTCTTTCTGCCCTTTGTTAGACGTCGTTGCATGGTTTACATTGGTAAGTTTGTTTGTCTGAATTTATCACCATTATATTTATTATTTTAAGGTATTTTTAATTTCACTGTTTGCTTTAAGGAGATGGACTGTTCCCACAGATGACACCTCTGTTAAAATAAATAGTGCCTTTGGAGGTAGAGCAAGGTATGTTTACCTTACATCAAAGTGTGGGATTTGGTGTTTGGTTTCTGAGTTTTATGATAATGTTTGTTTAATGCATGTTTTGGAATATTGTTGTTTTGTTTTGAACCTGTTTGAGATTATTTGATTAGCATTTCCCTTTATTGTGAAATGTATTTTGTGAGTTTGTTTTGTGTGCAAGTTTATATGATTAACCCCGTCTCCTTTTGTATTTCTACTCAAGTTTTCACAGTGCAAATGAAGGTGTTGAAATGGAAAAAAAAGATTTAGCACCTGTCAAGACTCTCAATTTATTTGATACCAGGGACAGCTACACTGTATATAAAGACATTTATAAAGACATTTTTGTTATATATTTATATAAAGTATATGGCTTATATACCATGATCGTTACTAGTTTTATCCACCTTGTCTATAGTTTTATATACAATCTATAGTTTGATCACTAATGACTAAATTGTTGAGAGTGCAGTCACACAAGCAGTGATGCTGTCATTTCACACTACCTTGCAAATATCTTTGTGTAATAATTGAGTACCTACTGTTGGCTGCTCCTTTATTCACAAGGGGTCACCACAGTGGATCCCTCCACATATTTGATATGAACAATTTTTTTTTTTGCCAGATGCCCTTACTGAGGCAATCCCAATGTGATTTGTGTCACCTCCCAAGCACGAACCAAGGATCTTTTGTTAGGCAAATGTATACCACACTATGGAGGCACCTGTGTAATTGAGTAATGAATGTCAAACCATCCCTATGAAATTTATACCTGCAAATGCTTAGTTTTCAAAAGTGTATATGAATTAGGTGTTATTGTAATTAACATGAGTCCAGGTATGTTGTACTTTGCTGTTCCAAGCCCCTGTTGGCAGGAGTACTCAATTCTCTTTCATTCAGAACAAGGTTATTAAAGAGTTGAATAACTTCCAGTTGATCCTACTATTTTCAGTTCTTGAGCCAACCAATGGCTTTGAATATCTCAGAGAAGGTAAACTAATTGATCAAAATTATTTTAAAGCTGTATTTACAGAAGCCACACTACTATATTATGGTTCAGGTAGCTTAATGTTGCATCCAGAATAACCCTGTATGGTCTAGTGTTTAGAGGCCAGAAAACACTCAAACTAAACAAAAAATCATGAAAACATTCAAGATATTCCTCAAACAGCAGCTCTAGTAAGCAACACTGCCTTAAACACAAGCAATTAATTCACAGACAGCCCAAACACACAGCCGTGCAGATAAATTAGCTTCAACCGTGGGATCTTGCTCCCTTTCTCAAAAGGAGAATGAGAGTAAAGCTCTTGATGTTGTGTACGACTAAAATAAAAACAGACACAGGAAATACCTTCAGCTGTAGCCTTAGTTGATAAAATTAGTTAACACAAACAGAATTAGAAGACTTTGGTTCACAAATAGCTGCTTGTATTGCAATTAATGTAACTAAACAATGAGCTACAAGCCATCCTGTACCTTACATGTGCAAATATGGGGAATGTCTGCAACGTCTCTTTTTTCAAATAAATAAAAAAAAGGCCAAAAGTTTACTACATAGCATCAGCACTTTTATTAAATGTTTTAACACACTGGCAGTTAACAGTACAGTCGGATATTCCTGATGCCTGCAGTACATCAATTTTCAAATTCAAGTTTTGATCTAATGAAGTGCATAAACGACTGCAGCCTCTTTTTAACCAAGTGGAATGGTGTGACTTTGACAGCTGTGCATTTATAAAGGATAGAAATGACCAATATCAGTGGCAGCACTGATGTACGTACAAATATAGCTGCATGAATTAAATCCAAAATCACATGAAGAATTTGT